>JAVXUO010002645.1:0-55407 GCA_033065855.1 Escallonia rubra
ATTTATGGCGAAAATGGGCCAATGATTGGCATTGGGCCAATCGCATGAAAGTCGCGATTGGCCCAAGGCCAATCGCACGGTCTTTTTTTTTGGGCCATCGCACGGTCCAATTTTTTTTTGTTTTTTCGGCCTTGCCTCCTCTGATTTTTTTGGCCATCGCCCGGTCCATTTTTTTTTTTGTTTTTTCGGCCTTGCCTCCCTCACCCTTTTTGGGCCATCGCACGGTCCATTTTTTTTTTGTTTTTTCGGCCTTGCCTCCTTCACCCGAAGTAACCCCCACCTTGGCCCCACCCTCTTCCCCCTCCCCACTTGTTTATTCCCCCCCCCCCCTAGGCCCCCACCCCCCTCCCCACTTGTCCAAATTTTTTCCCAGACCCCCACCCCATTCCCCACTTGTCCAATTTTTTCCCTAGACCCCCACCCCCCCTTCGGCAGACCTTCCTCCCTCCAATTTGCTTGTTTGTTTTGCCCCCCTCCCACGGCTCACTTTTCTGCCTATAAAAACCCTCTTCCCCCGAATTATTTCTTACACTCTCATCAGTCTCCCTATCTCACCTACATAATCTCCACAACAATACGAGCGAAAAAAAATTTACGCTAGAAGATCGGTGGATAACCGCTAGAAGAAGATCGGTGGATTTCTTCGTCATTTTTTTCAAGTCAAAACAAGTAAGTATTTTGAATTTTCTTATAATTCAATGTTTATTTAAATTGTTGTTACGCTTAAATTGTTCTTACCATAGCCTAAAATTCGTGTTTAGGGCGTCAAAATTACGTTTTTACAAATCGGGGTATTACATTCGAAAGATTCGAAAATAGCGATTTTTTAGGCCGTCAAAATTATGATTTTTCACGAATTTATAAAAAATAGCTAGAGCTAGATTTTGCCAAAGTGCAAAAAAGAGACCCTAGTTATTTTTAAAAGATCTGTATCAGGTAAAAATTTCAGATTTTTTCAAATACTGGAAAGGGGTTAACTGATACGCGCAACCTTGTAACTTCGCAGTCTAATTTAAAATATCAAGCTAGCGCGGTTTCGCGCGAAATTTTTTTGAGAGCCCTAGGATGTTGGAAAGTTCCATTCCCCATGAATTCGGGCCATTCCGAAGCCGGTAGCAATTTTTTGCCGAACGGGCTTTTAAGCGCTCGATCCGGACACCGGTTCGGGATTTTTTGACGAAAAATCCCTAAACTACTTTTTAGATCAAGGATGCACTCAGCAACCTCAGAATAGCGTCTTAAAGCACGTTTGAGATTTTTCCCGATGCCAGGGGGCATTTTCGTAATTCGCCGCCCGATAGGGGTATTCTCGTAATTTTACGCTTTCAACTTTTTCGAACGTCTTTTCAGTCCGTAAATGTAAGCACACCCTAAGGATGTTGGAAAGTTCCATTCCCCACGAATTCGGGGCATTCCGAAGCCGGTTGCAACTTTTTGCCGAACGGGCTTTTAAGCGCTCGATCCGGACACCGGTTCGGGATTTTTTGACAAAAAATCCCTAAAATGCTTTTTAGACCAAGGATGAACTCAGCAACCTTAGAATAGCGTCTTAAATCACTTTTGAGATTTTTCCCGATGCCAGGGGGCATTTTGGTAATTTGCCGCCCGATAGGGGTATTTTCGTAATTTCACGCTCTCAACTTTTTCGAGCGTCAATACTGTCCGTAAATGTAAGCACACCCTAGCGAAGACTGGGAAGTGCCATTCCCCAGGAATCCGGGCCATTCCGAAGCCGGTAGCAATTTCTTGCCGAACGGGCTTTTAAGCGCTCGATCCGGACACCGGTTCGGGATTTTTTTGACAAAAAATCCCTAAAATGCTTTTTAGACCAAGGATGAACTCAGCAACCTTAGAATAGCGTCTTAAAGCACTTTTGAGATTTTTCCCGATGCCAGGGGCATTTTGGTAATTCGCCGCCCGAGAGGGGTATTTTCGTAATTTTGCCCCTTTCAACTTTTTCGAATGCCTTTCAGTCCGTAAATGTAAGCAAACCCTAGAGAAGGCGGCTAGGGTTATTAAGCGTTCGGAGTCGTTGGAAGTGAGGAATGGTTTTCATACATTAAAGTAATGATTTAATGACTATTGTTATTGCGTTGGTAAGCTAGGTTAACGATTCAGTTACAGTTTTGGAATGTAAATATTATGGACGCTAAGTTAATGTACGATTATATTTTGTTCTTACAGATATGGATTTCAACCCTGGACCTCATGATACATCAATCCTATACGATGACGATGACCACGTCGCGAGGCACGTATTTAACGGTGTCGATAGGGGTGTTTTGGAAACACGTCAAAGCACAAGTGGCCATTCCGAGTGGGTACTGAATGAGGAACAAATAGAACTACTGCGAGATCAAAATTTGACGGTGTTCACCGATTGCGGGATTTGGGCTCGGCACGACGATTGCCTTATATCTGCTCTAGTTGAACGATGGAGGGGCGAGACGAACTCATTTCACTTCCGGTTTGGTGAAATGACTATTACATTAGAGGACGTTGGATTTATACTTGGAATCCCATGTCACGGTAGACCCATTACTTCGAGTAATGGGTCTGCATCCATAGCGAAGATGGCTATGCAGTATTTTCCGGGAATTCCAAGGGAAGCTCTTACAACCAACGGCATAAAACTTAAATGGCTGAGAGAGCAGTACGGCGAGCTACCGGATGAATACACTCCTCATGATTTTTCGGTGTATACGAAGGCATTCCTTTTGTATATTATTGGATCTATATTACTTCCGACGCAAAAAAAAAACACGGTGCATCCGAAGTATATGGTGTTCTTGGAGGATCTTGGGGAGGTATACTCGTATTCGTGGGGTTCAGCTGTCCTTGCGCACCTATATCGAGCATTGCACAAAGCTACGAGAAAGGGTGCCAAGTCCATTGCCGCCTGCATCACTCTGTTACAGGTTTGAGCATTAATATTCTTCGTTGACGTGCCAATATATTCGTGATTAATAACTAATTCCATATTATGTTTGCATTCACAGGTTTGGTCTTACGAGAGGCTACCCACGGGTCGTCCACAGCCCGTAGCTGATTCCGATGAGACGTGGCCTAGGGTGTGGGCCTGGGGGCCTAGGCCCAGACGGACTAAACGGGTAGACCCTCACCACAATCTAATGTTCTATCGGGGGGAACTAGATATGATGGATGCATCCCTGGTGACGTGGCAGCCATATGGGAAGGTGATGCATCGGTTGGATGAGACGTGTTGGCAACTGCCGGTGTCGTACGTGCTGGCAGGTTTGGTTCGGGTGCCACTTATTCATTTCGAAGTATGTGAGTTTCAGATGCCCGATCGAGCTATGAAGCAAGCTGGCTGTCCACAAGGGATTCCAAAACTCGCTGTAGACATGCGGCCATACAGGGGTGGTCGAGGGCCGAACTTCGAGGTGGCTAATGCCTTGATTTTGTTGGGTGACGAGGTGGATCAGTGGAATACCTGGCAGGAAACGTATGATAGCCTTGTATCGCTCAAGGACGACGGCACCAGTACTGAGGAATACTTACAGTGGTTTCTCAGGGTGACGCGCACGAGGGTGAATCGCCCTTCCGAAGTGAGGACGTCATCGTACGCGCCACGTGAGGTCTATGACCAGTTCTGGGCATTGAGCATTGTAAGTCAGCTTGAGTGTCGTTTCAATATTGATTTGCGCACCTTCTCGACCATGCCTGAAATGATGACGGTGATTTTTCTATGCATGTTTGTAGGTTGACAAGGGCACTGAGATGTTCAAGCAGCTCGAGCGGTTTGACTGGTATGTCGCGCATGCGCCTGACAGTTTCAAGAGCTCCGTTGAGTCGTACAAGACTGATCTTCACAACTTTGGTGTTGCGTACCGGGGTTACCAAGGGGAACCGTCTACTCGCTTGCCTCCTGACCCGTTCGGCTCTCAGCCCCAGCCCCAGAGTCAGGTGTGGGAGCCGTCTAGTGGCTTGCCTCCTGACGCGTACATCCCACAGCCCGAGAGTCAGGTGTGGGAGCAGTGGCTTGCCTCCTGACGCGTAGCCCGAGAGTCAGGTGTGGGAGCCGTCTAGTGGCTTGCCTCCTGACGCGTACGCCCGAGAGTCAGGTGTGGGAGCCGTCTAGTGGCTTGCCTCCTGACGCGTACGGGTTTCAGCCCCAGAGTCAGGTGTGGGAGCCGTCTAGTCGCTTGCCTCCTGACACGTACGACTTTGTGCCCCAGAGTGAATTCTGGGAGCCGTCTAGTCGCTTGCCTCCTGACACGTACGACTCTCAGCGCCAGAGTCAGGTGACCCAAGTAGGAATCCAGGCCTCGCGCCCAAGCAACCGGTCGGATAAAGGACAAGCGACAAAGCCATTGGGGCGATGGAAGCGGGGTTGGATCGACCAGCACTACTTCGGGCCTGAGCCTGTCAACGATTCAACAGACTTTCCTCTTGGAACATTGCTAGGTCACACGGATGTGAGAATGTTGGCACCGGAGACAGATATTTCAAATTTTGTCATGAACGCTTATATAGATCTGCTCCGGATTAGAGAGCTACGTTATAACCATCGCGAAGATTTGAAGCTTAACATGTATCCCACTTATCTTGTCCCATTAATGGTGACCAGCATGAGGGAGTTCACAGAATCGAGGAGGCGAGGGGCAGGCATGGGTAAGTGGAAACCAGCTAGAAACTTGTTAGCCCTGTTGACCGCAGAGAATCAATGTCACGCTGCTCATGCGAACCTTGTCATGATGCCTTGCCATCACGAACACCACTGGTTCCTATTAGTTCTCTATCCAGCGAACAGAGTGGTCAACATATACGATAGCCTACGGGAGGACTCTCCCTTTCGGTCGCTGGCACAGACATACAGCGAGTACATCACTGCAGTGGTTAGTTTTTATCGGTTGACCTTGGCTCATAGTATATTCTTATCGTAACATATATTGATGACCTTTTTTAATTGTTGGATGCAGACTACTATCTTCTCGCTAGCGTGCCGAGATTATTCGGGGGAATCCATCACCAGGAATTCGACGGTAGATCCTTGGACGGTCGAGACGATACAGGACCGACCAAAGCAATATAACAGTCATGATTGCGGGATTTACGTCCTCAAGTACATGGACTACATTGCTCGCTCGGAGGTGCTCAGATATACGTCGTGGACAAGGAAGGCTGCCTTGACGTTTAGGTATAGGATAGCCTGGGAGCTGAAAAAAAATGAAGCTAGATGGCTTCATTACCATTATCCTACTTAGCGTGACTATGGTGCAATGAGCAAAGAACCCCTGAAAAAAATGTTCATAATTTTTTTATTGTTGCTACGAATTTGGCGATACAGTGTGCACCCATATTAATACATTATAGGATTTTCTGAAAAATTATTTGTCTCGATTTTCGCTTAAATTCATATATATGGCCTATTAGCGTGCCTAAGGGGCAATGAGCAAAATAGAAATGACAAAAAAAATTACTCAATTTTTCGGAAGCTATGAATTGGGCCCTAAAGTGTGCCCGAATAGGCCCTTCCTAGGAAAACCCAAAAAATAATGTGTCTCGTTTTTCGCCGAAATTGTTACGAATGGGCTAACTAGCGTGCCTGAGGTGCAATGAGCAAAAAAGAAATGACAAAAAAAATTACTCAATTTTTCGGAAGCTATGAATTGGGCCCTAAAGTGTGCCCGAATAGGCCCTTCCTAGGAAAACCCAAAAAATAATGTGTCTCGTTTTTCGCCGAAATTGTTACGAATGGGCTAACTAGCGTGCCTGAGGTGCAATGAGCGAAAAAAAGTGACAAAAAAAGTACAAGATTTTTCGGAAGAACAAACCAAATCACAAATTAAAGATTCAACAAACTAAATCACACATTTAAACATTATAAACGTTATTCGTTATACAACTGAAACATTAACCCTAACACTCTTCATCATCATCGTCCTCCTCGACCATACTGCCAGGTGCAAGACCTAACGCTTTATAATGGTTTCTCTTGTCATGATCAGTCATCTTATTACACAACGCACACTTTCGCAATTTTTTTTGACCCGTTTCTTTTTCAATGGGATTCTTCATGCGTATTTCTCGTTTTCGCCCTTTTGTTTGAGAAATAATTGGATCAAAAATGTCGTCCTCCTCAACTTGCGTGCTAGTGCCGTCAATGACTGGCTGTTTGGCTCGATTGAATCTACCGGCTCGAGTCGTCCGAGTAGTCGGAGTGTCCCGTCTTTGTGGATCAGCCATCCTAAACTGTGCATGCTTAGCCGTATCCCGTGCGGCTGCTTCAACTTGATACTTGTACCCATCAAACGTTGACGCTGCATCCAATGATAAACTGTGCATGATGTTACAAAGGTGATTATATCGCAGCGGCTCAGATTGCTCGAAATCAACTGAAACATTGGGCACGTAAGGAATGTGACCGTGGACTCTATTGGCTTCCTTCGTCCACCGTTCCAAGATATACTGTTGAGGGATTTCACTAGCATTCTTCGAGATCAAAAGCCTCAACGCGTGTCGACAAAGTATACCTTTATGCTCAAACAATTGACAGTTGCAATTTACCAACCCGGTGTCCATACATTTAGCCACGGTAAAATGTCTTCTGTTCCTCGGAGTCGACGAAGAGCACGGATTGGGAAAATTCGTCACGTTTGTCAAAGCATAAACCTTGAGATCTCTGGTGGAATACTCGTGCAACTTTGTCATGCCATATTGATTCGACTTTAGTAGTTCAACTTGAAACTGTCTAAACATTTCCTTCGTATAGACTTGAGCCGCATGAGCCTCCAAAGGTGAAAAGAGTAGTATGGCTCTTTCCTTGTAAGCCGTAGCCGCGTCGGCTTCTCTCTCACGGTACAATTGCCTATCAACGGCTTTCTGCATCTCCAGTACGAACTCCACTATACTTGAAGACTGGCTTACGTACCCATCAAAGAATGAATTCATAGCTTCGCTTCTCGAGGTCGTAGTCATTCCGGCTGCAAAAAACTTCTTGGTGTAGGCACCGACCCACTGTGTCTTGATCGCATACAACGATTGTAACCAGCCATGATTGTGCAAAGAGTAGTCATCCATTAACGTGGCCCACCTCTCCTCGAACACGTCTACCGTCAACGATTTCTTCACACATGTATTAAAGTCAGTCTTGAATTCCGGATGGGTTGCATATACATGGTGAAGCCGTTCGGGATATTTGTTGCTTATGTGCCACGTGCACAGGCCATGGTGAGTATCTGGAAGGACCTTAGCGATTGCATTGTTCATTGCCAGATCTTGGTCGGTGATGATGGTCTGTGGAGGAATACGATACATTGCTTGAAGCCACGTTTCAAATAACCACGTAAATGACTCCTCCGTCTCATCCCTAAGCAGGGCAAAGCCAAACGAGATTGACTGATAGTGGTGGTTCACCCCCGTGAACGGAGCAAAAGGCATAGAGTACTTATTGGTGCGGTATGTGGTGTCAAACGTCACAACATCCCCAAAATTTAGGTAAGCAGCTATAGAACGGGGGTCCGCCCAAAATATAGTACTAATGCGGTTCTCATCATCGAGTTGGATACTGTAGAAAAATCCAGAATTCTCACTCTGAAGGCACCTGAAGAGATCAATGGTAGCTTGAGCATCATTCCTACCGAAAGACTCTCTCTTCTGAGCACGAAGTTCATTTCGAAGGTCTACGTCGTTGAAACTCAACTTGTCAATCCCCCCAGCCTGGCCTGAGAAAACCCCCATCATCTTAGAAGGTGGAATTTTAGCGTCGGCCATTGTTGAAATCAGTTGTCTCTGTGCCGCGCGTATTTCTCGGTGTTGATGAATTTGACCAATCATACTAGGGGTGCAAAACTGATGATTATGGCTCAACTCCATAGCCGTCACAACCCAATGGTTTTCAATTTTCCGGTGCACTGCATACACATGGGCTTTGCAGCCGGTACCCGGAAATGTGTCCCGTTTTCTTTGTCTTGTTGTCCCTTCGTCACTGATCTGAACGACCGGGGGCACATACGGTGCTCCTCTATGACACTCAAATAACCTTGCACCAATTTGATCGGTATTCACCCGTTTTCTAGTCGTCTTAGTTCTAATACCGAAACCCATCGTTTTCGAATATGCTCTGTAGTATGCTTCGACTTCGTCCAGTGTTTGGAAAATTTGACCCAAGTAAGGTGGATCAGAACCTTCACAAAAAATATTTCCTCCAGTTGCATCCATATTTATACTGAAATCTAAAAAATAAAAATTATATCATTCTCAACAAGTCATAGAATTAAATAAAAGAAGAATGGACTCTATTTGCAGTGTAATTGTTGGAAAATTTGTATAATGTAAAATTACCAAAATAGCCCCCGATGAGCGGCAAATTACCGAAATGCCCCCGGGGGTTCATTATCACCATAACGCCCCAAATCAGCTTTGAAAGCACGTTTCAGGTGCTTTGCTTACATTTCTGGACGAAGCAGTCATTTGAAAAACTGAAAGGGGCAAAGTAACGAAAATACCCCTCTCGGGAATGCGAATTACCAAAATGCCCCCTGCCATCAGAAAAGCTTCATAGTTTTTTCAGTCATCGCCCCAACAAGCTTTATCTAATTCACAACTTTAAAGTATAACTTTTCGGATGTCTCACACCCTTTCCTGAACTAAAAGTGGTTCGGGAAATTCGTGTAATGTAAAATTAGGAAAATAGAACCCGATGAGCGGCAAATTACCGAAATGGCCCGGGGTTCATTAGGACCCCAACGCCCCGCGAAACGGCCAAATCAGCCTTCGCTAGGGTGTGCTTACATTTACGGACTGAAAAGACGTTCGAAAAAGTTGAAAGCGTAAAATTACGAGAATACCCCTCTCGGGCGGCGAATTACGAAAATGCCCCCTGGCATCGGAAAAAATCTGAAAAGTGCTTTAAGACGCTATTCTAAGGTTGCTGAGTCCATCCTTGATCTAAAAAGCATTTTAGGGATTTTTCGTCAAAAAATCCCGAACCGGTGTCCGGATCGAGCGCTAAAAAGCCCGTTCGGCAAAAAATTGCTACCGGCTTCGGAATGGCCCGAATTCCTGGACCATGGAACCCTAGCCGCCTTCGCGAGGGTTTGCTTACATTTACGGACTGAAAAGGTGCTCGAAAAAGTTGAAAGGGGCAAAATTACGAAAATACCCCTATCGGGCGGCGAATTACCGAAATGCCCCATGGCATCGGAAAAAATCTAAAAAGTGCTTTAAGACGCTATTCTAAGGTTGCTGAGTCCATCCTTGATCTAAAAAGCATTTTAGGGATTTTTCGTCAAAAAATCCCGAACCGGTGTCCGGATCGAGCGCTAAAAAGCCCGTTCGGCAAAAAATTGCTACCGGCTTCGGAATGGCCCGAATTCCTGGACCATGGAACCCTAGCCGCCTTCGCGAGGGTTTGCTTACATTTACGGACTGAAAAGGTGCTCGAAAAAGTTGAAAGGGGCAAAATTACGAAAATACCCCTATCGGGCGGCGAATTACCGAAATGCCCCATGGCATCGGAAAAAATCTAAAAAGTGCTTTAAGACGCTATTCTAAGGTTGCTGAGTCCATCCTTGATCTAAAAAGCATTTTAGGGATTTTTCGTCAAAAAATCCCGAACCGGTGTCCGGATCGAGCGCTAAAAAGCCCATTCAGCAAAAAATTGCTACCGGCTTCGGAATGGCCCGATATCATGGGGAATGGAACTTTCCAACATCCTAGGGCTCTCAAAAAATTTTCGCGCGAAACCGCGCTAGCTTGATATTTTAAATTAGACTGCGAAGTTACAAGGTTGCGCGTATCAGTTAACCCATTTCCAGTATTTGGAAAAATCTGAAATTTTTACCTGATACAGATATTTTAAAAATAACTAGGGTCTCTTTTTTGTACTTTGGCAAAATCTAGCTCTAGCTATTTTTTATAAATTCGTGAAAAACTGTCTAATTAAGTTTTCACCTTTAGCGACCCCAACGCCCCGCGAATCGGCTTCAAATCAGCCTTCGCTAGGTTTTGCTTACATTTACGGACTGAAAAGGCGCTCGGAAAAGTTGAAAGGGGCAAAATTACAAAAATACCCCTCTCGGGCGGCGAATAACCGAAATGCCCCCTCGCATCGGAAAAAATCTCAAACGTGCTTTAAGACGCTATTCGAAGGTTGCTGAGTGCATCCTTGATCTAAAAAGCATTTTAGGGATTTTTCGTCAAAAAATCCCGAACCGGTGTCCGGATCGAGCGCTAAAAAGCCCGTTCGGCAAAAAATTGCTACCGGCTTCGGAATGGCCCGAATTCATGGGGAATGGAACTTTCCAACATCCTAGGGCTCTCAAAAAATTTTCGCGCGAAACCGCGCTAGCTTCATATTTTAAATTAGACTGCGAAGTTACAAGGTTGCGCGTATCAGTTAACCCCTTTCCAGTATTTGGAAAAATCTGAAATTTTTACCTGATACAGATATTTTAAAAATAACTAGGGTCTCTTTTTTGCACTTTGGCAAAATCTAGCTCTAGCTATTTGTTTATAAATTCGTGAAAAATCATAATTTTGACGCCCTAAAAAATCGCTATTACCGAATCTTTCGAATGTAATACCCCGATTTGTAAAAACGTAATTTTGACGCCCTAAACACGAATTTTAGACTATGGTAAGAACAATTTAAGCGTAACAACAATTTAAATTAACATTGAATTATAAGAAAATTCAAAATACTTACTTGTTTTGACTTGAAAAAAAATGACGAAGAAATCCACCGATCTTCTAGCGTAAATTTTTTTGACGAAAAAAAATTGTGGAGATTATGTAGGTGAGATAGGGAGAATGATGAGAGCGTAAGAAATAATTCGGGGGAAGAGGGTTTTTATAGACAGAAAAGTGAGCCGTGGGAGGGGGGGGGCCAACTGATGTTGTGCCGTGGGTCGAAGGGGGGGGGGGCCAAAACATGGGAGGAAATTGGAGGGAGGAGGAAAAGAGGGGTCTGCCGAAGGGGGGTGGGGGTCTAGGAAAAAAAATTGACAAGTGGGGAGGGGGGTGGGGGCTAGGGGGGGAAATGGACAAGTGGGGAGGGGGGTGGGGGCTAGGGGGGAAAATGGACAAGTGGGGAGGGGGAAGAGGGGTGGGGCCAAGGTGGGGGTTACTTCGGGTGAGAGGAGGCAAGGCCGAAAAAACAAAAAAAAAATGGACCGTGCGATGGCCCAAAAAAAAATGAGAGGAGGCAAGGCCGAAAAAACAAAAAAAAAATTGGACCGTGCGATGGCCCAAAAAAAAATGGACCGTGCGATTGACCTTGGGCCAATCGCATGAAAGTCAGGCGATTGGCCCAAAGCCAATCGCCCGAAAGTCAGGCGATTGGCCCAAAGGCCAATCGCCTGACTTTCGGGCGATTGGCTTTGGGCCAATCGCCTGACTTT
This sequence comes from Escallonia rubra, assembly GCA_033065855.1. Lineage (NCBI taxonomy): Eukaryota > Viridiplantae > Streptophyta > Magnoliopsida > Escalloniales > Escalloniaceae > Escallonia > Escallonia rubra. The sequence goes on from JAVXUO010002645.1 coordinate 11,367, forward strand.
CATGCGATTGGCCCAATGCCAATCATTGGCCCTTTTTCGCCATAAATGGCCCAGTCCAGCCGTCTTTTTTTTTTTTTATGCAATCGGTAGACTTTCAGGCGATTGGGTGGAAAAAAATATTTTTCCCACCGGTGGGTGTGTAGCGAACCCCTATATATATATATATATATATATATATATATATATATATATATATATATATTTATATATAGATAGATTATATTTTTTTATATGTATATATATGTATATTAATATAAATCTATATAGGTATATATACACATATATACATATATATATACATATATATCTATATATACATATATATCTATATATACATATATATATATATATATATATATATAACTTTGTAAATTGCATATCTGACTTATAATCCGGACTTGGTCCAAACGCTGGATAGGATTTCTTGCTTATCCGGTCTTATCCGACGGTATAGCTTGTCCGGCCTTATCCGCCCTTATCCTGTCCTTATCCTTATCCATATCCTTGTCGCCAAACGCAGCCTTTGTGTTTAAGCTTTTAAGTGCATATTGATTAAGTAATTGCTAGAGGAGACGCAAGAATTCTATGAACTTACGCATAATGTTTATTTTGATATTCATACATCTTTGTCTACAATATTTTATTAGTACTTTACACGTTGTAGCCTATGAAAAGGCTTTATAATATATAGTTTTAGACATATAAAATAGAACTATAGTGAAAATAACCCTCTCACTTGTATTGAATATAAAAAGTTAAAATGAGTCGGATTTGTCATAAAGCAAGCCTTCATTTTCCTTTCATATTATATCTTTCTTTCCAACATATGGTCTTTTGCATTTCAAGCTCCCCTCTAGCCAGCTCCCTCCAACCAGCTTCTTCCCATTTGTTTCCTTTTCTTCTCCTCCTATTTGTAAAAAATAACTTCAAGTTTGTTGTCGCCACTGCATTGAGTGCATGTAAAACCTAATTAATTAATATATTTGAACATGATTGCATGAATAAGACAGTAATCAAGCCTCTAATTTGCTGATTAGATTGCAAAGCTTAAAATAATGTTATTGGGAAATTATGAACATATCCAACAAAAAGGATGATAACAATAGTAGAACTTTTTCCTTGAAGGAACTAAGAGGAAAACAACCAAACATAAACATTTGTTGGTAAATTCCTTCATGTAATTAGTGATCGCATGGAGAAGTTATTGAGTACACATCGGAACATCAATGACGTGCAGTGGTTTCGTGGTGGCATTTGCATCACCGTAGCGCGCGATGGGATACATGACTACAATGCATGTTCCCGACTCGTGTTCATGTTCATGTGCACTTGCACTCGGTGACTTATTTTTATTGGTGGTCAAGACTCTTTGTTGAAAACTTTTTTACGTTTCCTGAGAAAACTAACCAACAGTGCATTCAAAGCGCATGTAATGGCAACATATCATTGGCCTATTTCCTTTCTGAGATATTGCTCACGCTAACTTGACTGTTGATGTTTTGTTGTAAACAACTTTTAACAAAGTTATTTTTGTTTGTTTATCGGTGCATCACGCCGTTATCACTTTGGTTTAGCTATTCCTGATTGCTCCTAACACTAGCTCCGCCCCACCAACCCCACCTTCATTTTTAGCAACCCACGAAGCAAAATTCTTCCTCAAATCTCAAGTTTTAACACCTGGGTATTTTATAGCAAGCAAAAAGAAAGAAAATACGGGGGGAAAATGCAGTAATTGCAAAATATATATTGAAAAGAACAACCAAATGCAATTGTGAAATATTGAAACATTGAAACATATTTTCCAATATTAGAACATAAGTAATACATATATGTAAAGGCATTTTTTCCCAAGTTCAATTGCAAATATATGGCCTTAAAAGCTAAGAAATAACAAAGTTCCATTGAAAATTTTGCAAAAGGGAGAAAATCTATTTCTACACCTAGAAGATAAACATTTTTTTAAAACTTTGTTTTTTTAATTTCGGGTTTAAAGTATATATATTTTTCATGCGAATTTATTAAGAAACTAAAGGCATAGTATAGGCATTTCATGTACTTACCTGTCATCTAGCTGATGAGGACCTTGCCAAAAAATCAATTCTACCATACTGACGGAAGGGGGTGTGAGAAGAAAAGAAGTAAGAAAGAAGAATGAAGACATGTCAAAGACTCATGGGGAAGCAGATTAGGCAGGAATAGTCTAATAAGATGTCAAAATTATTGTTAAAATAGTAAGTAAATTAGAAGTCTATATTAATTGTAAAAATAAGAAGAAGTCGAGGTTAGAAGTCTAAATTCAATACATAATAAGTGGATTGAAAGTCTAGATTAACTATAAAAATAATCATAAATAGGGTAAATTAGAAGTCTAGATTAATTGTAACAATAATAAGAAGTCCAGGTTAGAAGTCAAAATTCAATGAATAATAAGTTGATTAGAAGTTCAGATTCAAGGTAACCTCAGAACTAACCACAAAGCTGAGAATTGCAATAAAAAAACTCAACTTTTATATAGTTATATTAATATTGATATCACTCGTGTTGCGTTGCTCAAAAGTGTCTTGTTACATCGTTATGCTGGAACTCAATAGTGCCGTTTTATAGCTATTGTCATTACCGCTAAGTAATGCTTTGAAAAAAATATATGACACTATATAGAGATTATGTGATTTCAAATACGAGAGAATGGCCAGAGGTAGAGGCACTCTGTTGTACCATAACAAAGCCCTTCCGTGTCACTTGATAGTGTTTTACAGTTCCTACTTTGTAGCAATACCATAAGAATAGTGACAACCCTATCCCGGGATTGGATTATAGGGCACCAACTTTATGCCACTTTGATATATCCACCCCAATAAAACAGGTTTATGTTGTATTGAAAGCTTCAATGTCTAAGGGTGAAAGTCGAAAATATCACTTTGCTTGAAATTGGATGCTAAAATTACGTGAAATGATGATATTCCTATACAGCATGTCCTTGGAGCTAAAACTGAAGTTTACAAATATGGTGAAATAGGACTGCGCGCTGTACCTCGACCAAGAGGAAAAAGATAGATTGAAAAACAGAGAGAGAAAATGAAAAAAGGAATTCAATCAATTCAATTAAGAGATACCAGTCAACCTATCTTTGATATATGTTAGCAAAGCATTGGGCATTATTGGCCTCAGAGATACCAATCAACCTATCTTTGATGTCTTTGTCGGTACAAAGATGTCTGCGATCCTACATACGACACTACCTTATCAACACCTCAATTTCTGAATCATTAACTGAAGCTTTTCATTATATATACACCCAGACGATCATACTCGCACATCAAAATTCTTTCCTGGGCAATTCTTCTCGCTTCATAATCATCACCGTCGACTCCATCTCAATAATTAAGTCATGGCAGAACTGTTCCTTTCTAGCATTGCAGAGTTAGTGATAGCGAAGCTAGGTTCCTTCGCTGCGCGTGAGATTGGATTACCATTGGGCGTGACAGGCGAGTTGAACAAGCTAAAGGGCACCTTATCTACTGTCAATGCCGTGGTCGTGGATGCTGAAGGACTACAAGAAACAAACGGTCAGCTGAGTGTATGGTTGGAAGCGCTTAAAGATGTTTGTTATGCTATTGATGACATTCTAGATGAGTTTGAAGTCATCGCTTTGCAACTGGTAGTGAAGCAAAGGAGTATACAGAGAAAGGTACGGCACTTCTTTTCATGTTCAAATCCACTAGTATTTCGGTTTAGAATGGGTCATAAGATTAAGGAAATCAGAAAAAGACTAGACCAGATTGCAGCCGATAGAAACAACTTTCATCTACCACATGTCGAGAGGAGCCTACTCCCGCATCGGCAAAGAGAAACCCATTCATCTATAATTGCTTCTAATGTTATTGGCAGAGATGATGCTAGAGACCTTCTCGTAGATAAGTTAGTCCAAGTAGCCGATGGCGAGGGTGTATCTGTTATTCCTATAGTGGGGATTGGTGGTCTAGGAAAGACAACACTTGCTAAATTGGTTTACAACGATGAAAGGGTGGTTGAGTATTTCAATTTGAGAAAATGGGTGTGTGTGTCAGACGAATTTGATGTCAACGGGATCATTGGAAACATTGTCGATAAGAACAACTTGACCCTAGAACAATTGCAACAACACTTGCAACAAACTTTGTCCGATAGAAGGTATCTGCTTATCTTGGATGATGTGTGGAATGAGGATCTTCGAAAATGGAGAGAACTGAGAGATTTGTTGTTGTGTGGTGCGCCCGGCAGTAAAATTGTTGTGACAACTCGTAACCAATCGGTTGTGACCACCCTCGATCCCATTTATGTTCACAACTTAACAGGTCTTTCGGATAAGGAATCCTTATTCTTGCTTATGGAGTTGGCGTTGGGGAAAGGGCAGATGGAGCGACACCAGAATCTTAAAACAATTGGGGAGCAAATAGTGAGAAAGTGCAAGGGCGTACCTTTAGCTATTACGACGTTAGGGAGCCTTTTGCATATAAACACCCAAGCAAACGATTGGTGTTCAGTTAGAGACAATGCCATGTGGAACTTACAGCAAACTGCAACAGATATTTTGCCGGCATTGAAATTAAGTTACAATCATTTACCTCCTCATCTGAAACTATGTTTTGCTGTTTGTGCAACTTTTCCAAAAGATTATGAATTTTGGGCTGCTGAATTGATCAACATGTGGATGGCTCTAGGACTCCTTGGGTCGAGACACCAACTAGAACAGGGAGAAGATATTGGCAAGAGGTATATAATTGAACTATGCTCAAGGTCATTTCTTCAGGATCTCGAGGATAAATTCCTCAACATCTTTACCCTCCCCGGGAGCACATTCAGAATGCATGATCTGATGCACGACCTGGCATCATCAGTAATAGGAAGTGAAAGCTTAGCCTTGACTACGGATAGCCCGATGGTTCCAAATCAAAAGGTTCAGCACGTGTATTTTAGTAATGGAGATCTGTTAAGGAATGGTTTTCCAAGTTCTGTTCTTCAACTAAAGAATTTGCGAACGATTAGAGTTGAAAAGGGCATTGCATCGCTTTGCAGCCAATTGTGTGTTGATACGTGCATTTTAAGATTTAAGTGCTTGCGGATTCTAGATTTAAGTGATTCCCGATTCAAGACCCTACCAAGATCCATTGGGGATTTGAAGCATCTGAAATACCTGGACATAAGTTTGAACCCTTTTCTCATATCGCTTCCTAGATCCCTTTGCAAATTGTGCAGTTTGCAAACACTACGATTAGAGAATTGCAGGGTAAAAGAGTTGCCCAGGGATTTTGGGGACCTGATCAGCCTCAGATACTTGGGTCTAACAACAGGAGAGAAAATTTTGTCGGAGAACGTTTTCCAAAGGTTGGCATGTCTACGAACTTTAGAAATTGAGGATTGCCAAAATCTAGAATGTCTATTTCAGACTAAGGGGAACAAGACTAGAGGCATCCCGCGTGGCCTCTGCAAATTGGTCATTACGCATTGTGTCAATCTAGGCTCATTACCGGGTTTGCCATACCTAACCAGGTTAGAGTGCCTCGTAATTGATGAATGTCACAAGCTCGACTTGAATGTGGATGAAGAAAGTATACGTGAGCACGGTGGTGGTCTAACGAGCCTCCAGGAATTGCTCATTGATTCTCTCCCAAATTTGGTGACGTTGCCGCAGTGGCTGGTTCGAAGTCCTGCCAACACACTGAAGAAACTTTACCTTTCTTCTTGTAAAAACTTGACAACATTGCCGGAAGATCTCAATGCTCTACAAGAACTTATTATCTTATCGTTTCCAAAGTTGATGTCTATGCCAGAAGGCCTCCACGCGCTTCAAAGAATTTTCATAGTATTTTGCCCTCAATTGATAGAAAGATGCCGAAGGGAGACTGGTGAAGATTGGCACAAGATTGCTCATGTCCCCGACATTTCTCTCGATTTCATCAACATCTAGAATTTGATTTGCAACTTCTGAAGTACGCTGCTCTAATTTTTATCCACATTCTGATAAGCCAATAAATATTTATAGCCCGAAGCTATAAGCTATAAATATTTATTGAGAAGAGTTATGACCTAAAAAACTACAGCAGCTTACCAAAACCGAAATTAACTGCAAATCTTGGCTATTTAAAAGGATTGCATTACTAGCTATATACAAATCTTGGCTCTGCCATGTCTCCATTATACATCCTTCTTAGGCATGCCGCGTGCTTTGTATGATCTAGGTTACATGTTTCTTGCGAACAAACCAGATTTCAAACATTGAGCTTATTTTCTTCTTTGTTTTCTGTGTTGCGTTGATAAGATGGAGAACTGCACTCGAGGCATGTACTTCTGCTTATCCACTGAAGTGCAGGTACAATCAACAATCTCATGCAGCTTAGGAATGGCATGGAAACAACACTTTCCGGATACTTTATGTATCACTATGAAGGCACGAGTATAATACCACAACTATGAGGCCTGTAAAACTTGATGTTCATCATGAAGTGACGAACATGTATTCACAGTTGCTCAAGGTTCGAGACAACACCAGAGCTGTGATCACTGACCAGGGTTCCAGAGAACACCCGAGGTGCGATCGCTGACCGAAATGGCAGGCCTGTTTCATGGTGGCTGTATCTTTATATTAGTTCATAAGACTTTATCATTATTGATCCTTTTAAGTCCATAGAAAAATAAGAAGCTAGAAACTCATTCTTGCTGCTAAATGTCAGCGATACTAGAAGAAAATGCACAAACTTGGTATACGATCACCACCTTATTGTGCCACCAGAGACATAGTTCTAATACAGTTAGTGACATAGTTCTATTACAGTTGGTGAGCTATGGTGGGGCTGTTGAGCCCCCAATTACTGCAACTATTTTTCCCTAGTCGGAATATAATGAAAATATCTTGGCATGGCTGTTTTTTGCTTCAACTTACTTCTTTTAGGGCTAAACTCAAATATAGGTGGATTTGCTTCTTGTCACCAAATTAGAGAGGTCAATCGTCAATTCTGACCTTTTCTTCGACAGGTACATCCCCAGATAGCTAATAGCCTGCATGCATGTCCCATAAAATCCCCAGCTAAGCATAACAATGAACCTCACAGTATACTCTAAAGCTTTCAAATGGCCAGTTATCTAAGCCACCATAGCCAAAGCCAAACTGGCCATAATAAAGCTCAAGTGACCGTGATCCTGGTGCCAATTCCAGTGCAAGGTCATCTAAACCAACCTCTCCACCTGTCCCGCCTCATCTCCTCCTATGATATACCAGTTCGATACGTAAGCACCACCATCCACAGCCACCAAGTCAAGCTTCGTGTCCAAGGTTTGGACCCTCTTTCCATCCCCAATGTCCATTTCCATGAATTCTCAATCCCTCCTTTCCTCTCTCCTCCACCAAACCCCAATGCCTCTATCAAGTTCCCTTCACACCTCCATCCATTATTCGAGGCAACGTCCCACCTCCGTGAGCCGGTTGCCAAACTACTATTGTTATTCACCACTATCTGTTGGCTTCGGTCGTTGAAGACATCGTCTCGATACCAAATGCAGAGGCCTACACGTTTCAGAGTGTCTCCGTATTCCAGATCTTTTCGTACTTATGGGAGGCAATGGGAAGACCCTTCCCTGTCGAGTCCGAAATACTAAAAGAACTTCCCTCTTCCGAGGGTTGTTGCTCTCTAGAGATCACTGAATTAGCATTCAAAGAACCTCATTACCAAAAAAATTCAACAGCAGTACCATTTACAACACAGGCAGAGCAATAGAAGGTCAATACATCGATTTGCTTACGAAAGAAGAATTAGTGTGATACAAAGTCATGGGCTATTGGACCCTTCAAACCCGTTACGATACGTGATCACAAGAATTCAAATCAGTGCTACAGCTGTTTGGAGTGGCTTGACAAGCAAGAACCAAACAGCATCATTGTTCTTTAATTTAGAATGACAACTTCATTAACCGATGAACAAATCCAAGAGTTGGCACTTGGCTTAGAAGAAAGCGAGCAGAGGTTCACTTGGGTATTGAGGGATGCTGACAAAGGAGACATATTTGCGGGTTAAGTAAGAAAAGCTGAACTGCCAAAAGGATATGAAGAGAGAATTAAAGGAAAAGGGATGGTGGTGAGAGACTGGGCGTCCCAAATGGAGATTTCAGGGCACCAGTCGCCAGGTGGGTTCTGAGTCACTGCGGGTGGAATTCGTGCATGGAAAGCATGAGCATGGGAGTACCCATAGCAGTATGGCCTATGCATTCAGACCAGCCAAGAAATGCTCGGCTAATAACAAAGGTACTCAGAACTGGCATTGCTGTTAGGGATTGGGATCAATGAGATGAGTTAGTGCCATAATCAAGAATTCAAGAAGCCGTCGAAACGTTGACGGCATCGAAAGAAGGAGATGATATAAGGGAGAGGCGGTGGAAGAGAAGGCTTGCTAAAACCTCAATTTATAAGTACTACAAAGGGGTTTACTACTAGCTGGGCTTCTCAACAAAGCCATACTCTTATCGTGTGATGCATGGGATTAATGCTAAACATTAAAAGGATGCATTTGAAAAAGTAACATAAATGACAGCCTAATTTATCAAAGTGAGATCTTATTTTGGGACGGCTAGAAACAGAAAGGACAGTAATTAGGGACGGCTGGAACATTACCTTCACTTATGGTTTCCTTCACAGTTACAACGGTGACGGTAGAGTTTACTAGGCCGCTAATATGTTGCAGTATCGCGTTTTAATCCCCTATATGCTTCAACGAGAAAACCTATGCCTTTATATGTTCACGAAGCCTGCAATTATAAACAAATGATTCATATTATCTCAAAATAATAATTTAGGTAAACAGTTGATATATCCAAAGAAACTTTTGAGTTAAGCATTGTACTAAGGTGCTTATTAGCTTGAACTACTCTTTTGAACAAAGCTGGATAATAGTTCAGATCTTACAATTGAGGCAGCAACTTGAGCATTTTCTTAAAGTGGCGGACTTACATGCTTGTAACCGGTAACTTTGTGGGTAAACTTGATTATTGAGGCGGCATCTTTGAGTATTTCCAGACATGAATCAGGTAACAACACAATTTTAACTACACATTGATATCACCAAAGCTTTTCTTTAGGCATCTGGGGCATCAGAATCAGTATCTCCTCACTGGACTCCTTGAGTGTGGCAGACGCTGTAGCCTACAAAGAGAAAGAGAGACTGCTTTTGATCTGAGAATATCTGCTAGAAGAAATATAAAAAATTCACGGGCATGCTAGGTTGATTCAGATTTCAACTAAACTAAAAAGACTTGCCTCTCAAAAAAGGGCTTACTAACCTGGCTTCTCAAAAAAGCCATATTCGTATTCTGTGATGCACGGGATGAGGATATTAGTAAATGGAATATATTTATAGACTTGCTGATGGCAGTAAAATCATTGCACTGCAACATTATCAATCAGTCTGGCTCGATCAGGGACCTAACCTAATTACTACATACATCTTAAGATGTCTTCCTCGTTCGGTATAACTATATTCGTTAAGGAATTGGAAGGATAAAGATATATCAGTACCTCGCAACAATGGACCATGGTGATCAAGTACAAGGCTGGACATAAGATCCATAGGAAAACCAAGGAATCTCGAGTGGTCTTTCGCGGAAAACCAAGGCTGGATGTAGCATCCCACTTTGACCCAGCAAACAGTTTGAGAGAACTACATGACCAGAATAGATGCCACTCAACTGCTACTCCTACTAATGATGTTGGTTACCAACACTTCTGTCTACTTCTGTCTAGTTATCAGTACTTAATGCTCAATATTGAAAGGGTGCATTTGAAAAGGTAACATAAATGATTGCATAATTTCTCAAAGTGGGATCTTATTTTGGGACGGCTAGAAACAGAAAGGACGGTTATTTAGGGAGGGCTGGAATATTATCTTCGCATATGGTTTCCTTCACAGTTACAACGGTGAGGGTAGAGTTTACTAAGCTGTGTTGCAGTTACGCATTTTAATCCCCTATATGCTTCAACGAGATAACCTATGCCTTTCTATGTTTATGACGCCTTCAAATTCCAAACAAATGATTTATATTACCTCAAAATCTTAGTTTAAGTGAACAGTTGATATATCCGAGAAACTTTTACTTAAGCATTGTGCTAAGGTGCTTCATAGCTTGAACTGCTCTTCTGAACGAAGCTGGATAAGAGTTCAAAATCTTACATGTATGCTAAAAGGGGACCATGGTTCTATAAAGTTCGAAAGGCTACAAATAACTGGGAGAAACAATCGGCAGACTTTAATGCCAACCAAGAGTTTAATTAAGGCGGCAACTTTGAGCATTTTCTTAAAGTGGTGGACTTACATGCCTGTAGCAGGTAACTTTGTGGGTAACTTAGTATTGAGGCGGCAACTTTGAGCATTTCCAGACCTGAATCAGGTAACAACACAATTTTAACTACACATTGATATCGCCAAAGCTTTTCTGTAAGCATCTGTGGCATCAGAATCAGTATCTCCTCACTTGACTCCGGTCTTGAATGTGGCAGACGCTGTAGCCTACAAAGAGAAAGAGAGACTGATTTAATCTGAGAATATCTATTCGAAGAAATATTAAAAATTCATGGGCATGCTTGGTTCATTCAGATTTGAACTAAACTAATAAGAGTTGCCTCCACAGAGGATTTAACTAAGCAACAATGTTACAACTCATGTCTATGCTTGGTAGGATGGATGAGCTTACAAAGAATATTCGGGATGAGGTCTCATGTATGTTTGGTGTATTATCGTAGGACTACTTGTTAATTTATAGTAACGGAGAAGTACTTTAGAACTCAATGGCTTCAGGTTAAGCTAGACTAGGATGGAGTACTTGGAACGTAATGTTACCAAAACTAGGAGGAAGTCCAGGGGAGAGGTACGTATGCCAAAGCACGAACACCTCCTACGCGTTGCTCGTGTCCAATATTTACAGAAACCCACACCTCCAGACACGTGTCGGACACTTTTTTTATTTTTTATTTATCAGACACCGCTTGAACATGAGTCGGACACATATGAGGCTTAAATGTAACTTTTAGAACTTACTTTCTGTTCCCGGATACAATAATAGGGAAAGTTGGGAGTCAATTTAGGAATCAAAGTTAGAACCTTAAATTATCAACATGTTGTAAGTACCTTCCTTTGTTCTCTGTTACGGTATTGCCTAACTGAGAGGGAGAAAGACGAAGGCGACGCTGGAGGATGATGTCAGAATCTAGATGGAGGTACTACTTCTTTGTTCTCATCTCTTTCTCTTTTTTTTCTAATGGACTGCTGCTTTCGTATCTTATTTCTTATTTTTCTTCTTTCCTCCCTACCACTTCCTTTCTCTCCCTAACCTTTTGTCTGTAGCTAAGAAGAAAGACAAGAACTTCCATGATTTCATTCCAATCAACTTCTTCAATTTTTTGCTTCTCCTCTTTTCTCATGTTAAATTTGCTTCTCACTTGATTCCGGAAATGGATTTAAGTGATATTAGTAGTGTACTAAGTTGAGCAAGGGCAGATGTCCAACATGAACCTTTGTGGAGATTTGCAACAAGGTGTAGAAAGAGTACACAAGGAAACTTGACTTGGGAGCGCAATTTTAGAGGTGGAATGTGCTCGAGTTTTAGCAAAGGCATACATATAAAAATGCGGGCAAGTGCACATACACACACACATATCACTTCCGCGGGAGATATCCACTATTCAGTTTTTTTGGAAATTATGGTGTTTGATGTCCCAATCAATGTTGGAATCGGCCAGTTAAGATAGATATTAGAATAACCGGTCTATCTTTGTCCACATTAAGCTTGCCGTCAAAATTTGATGATGCGCGGGTCAGTACTAACAAAATAAACCAAGTCATCTGAAAACCCGGACCTTGCCCGGGTTACTGAGCTAATAATATATAATGTTAATAAACAGCCTGTATAGTTGACTTACCATGTATTGAATGCTAATTTGTAGGCAACTAATTTCTAGGGATTCTTGTCGATTTCCTAGTATAGATATTCTTGTCTATTTCCTAATATAGATCATGTAACCTGTATAAATTGTTTTCTATTAAGATCAATGAGACATAGAAAAAGAGCATATTTGCTCTCTAAATAATTTCATGGTATCAGAGCAATTGGCTCGATTTTTCTGGGGTTTTTCTTTTGGGTTCAAGGGTTTTGTTTTTCAATCCCGGAACTGATTTGATGTCGTCACCAACTCCGGTGACAGTTTAGTCTCACAGCCACCCCAGGGAGGTGCGCACAGTGGTTTCCGGCCATTCCCCAAAGTCCGGTGACTGGGTTCCCGGCGAGTGAGTCTCACGCGCCAGCTGAAGGAATCTGTCCTTCTCTCACGCCCCGGCGAGTGGAGGCGCGTGGCTGTTCCGATCAGCATCAGTTTCTTCCTCCGACGTCGCTTCGACGTTTCCGGCCTGTTTCCGGTGGTACTTTCCTGTTCTGATATCTTTTGAAGGCAGTTTTTATCTTGCGCCCTTCGGTACACGACCTGTGCTTTACTCCAGTTTTATCTGCTTATTTTTTGGGTTGTTTTTCGGCACTGTGTATTGAACAATGGCCGATAATAAGGTTCAAGTAGGTGAGGTGGTTCCAATATTGTCTAAAATTGCTGAAAATAAGCTAAATGGCACTAATTACTTAGATTGGAGCAAAACTGTTAGAATATAGGGTTAATTACTCACTGTACCCCTGAGGTTTACCCTAAATTACACACGGATCCCACTATCTTTGAAAATTACACTCCGCTCCAAAAATCTAGATTTCTTTGACGGTGTTAACGGCTGGTCATAAAAAGCCGTTTTTGCCCTCTCTTTTTTTGGTCCTATTCTTGTGAATTTTCCTTACATGCTTCTATTTCCTCCTTTATATTCCAAGAAAACCACGGATGCCCAACCATCTCCCAGTTCAACCTCACCTATGCCGGACCCGTCTGCTATGTCGAAGCGGGGCCGTGGCGGCCGCCCAAGACCAAGGATCCGTCGTCCCCTGAAGTGGCTGCCCCCGCCGCTCCCGCCGGGCCTACACGCCGTCACCGGCAGCCAAATCCTGCCGCACCTTTCACCGAGCAGCATCGCGCCGCACATCCACGACCACTGTGCCGTGACCAAAGCACCGCCCATCACCACCTCCAAGCCGCATGCAATCGCTGCTGCCGGCATTGTATCCGGTCTTCGATGGCCGATTCCGGCCGGTGCCACCAGCAAGCAAACAACGTGAAAAACCCTTGACAGCCCCGGCAGAAATTTCGGCTACGGATGCCCAACCAATGAAATTCCGGCGATGTCAAGGCAGCCACCATCCACACTGTCAAGTTCTATCACCAACTGCCACACCTTCTTCTCTGTAGCAGGGATGGAGCGAACGCCGCAGACCATCTTCGCCTACACCCCTCCCTCTTCTCTGCCGTCGAGGAGATCGTTTCCTTTTCCTTTACCGATCTCGATTTCCCCGATCGCAACCGCAACCAACCCCACACGCCGTCCACCAATACCGGCCAGAAAACAGCCACCCAAACGCCGCAACCAACACCGCACAAACACCGACCGATCCTAATCTCATCCCTGCAACCAACACCGCACAAACGCCGCACAAATGCAGACCCAAATGGGTCTGCAAAGGGGACAGATAATGAAGAAGAAGAAGAAGAATCTTAAAGGGCAAGGGGGGTATTTATTCAAGAAAGGGAGGGCAATTTAGGGATGAAAAATCCAAAAAGTAAGGTGTCAGAGAATCTTTAGACGGAGTTAGGGTTCCCGTCAGTTTTGTGGGGCTTCGTGAAATGTGGGTACAAACCTGGGGGAGCAGAGTGTAATTTTCAAAAGATAAGGGGGTCCGTGAGGGTAAATCTCAGGGGTGCCGTGAGTAATTAACCCTAGAATATATATGCGAAGTATCGATAAGGATGATCATTTGAGTAGTGATCCCCCTACTGATGACACCAAGCAATTGTGGTTAAGGGAAGATGCGCGTCTCATTTTACAAATTCGTAATTCCATTGACAGTGAAATTCTTGGCTTGATTAATCATTGTGAATTTGTGAAAGAACTTATGGATTATCTTGAATTCTTATACTCTGGGAAAGGCAATATATCCTAGATCTACAACGTCTGCAGGGCTTTCTATCGTCCTGAGAAGGAGACTAAAACTCTCACAGCCTTTTTCATGGATTTCAAGAAAACCTATGAGGAATTGAACATGCTGTTGCCTTTTAGTAAAGATATCAAAGAACAGCAGGCTCAAAGGGAACAAATAGCGGTGATGAGTTGGGTGCACTTCCACCTGAGTTTGACACTGCTAAATCTCAGATTCTTTCCGGTACTGATATTACCTCTCTTCAAGAGGTGTTTAGTCAAGTGCTCCGCACATAGTCCACTTTGTCTAATCAGCAAAGCAGTGTCCTTGTTGCTAACAGAGGAAGGGGGAGTGAAGCTGGCAGATTGAATAATAACAGAGGAGACAGAGGAGGTGGAGACCGAGGGGGTCATAATGGAAGAACAAGTGAGATTGTGTGTTATTATTGCAAAGAGCCCGGACACACAAAGCGTTACTGTAAGAAATTACAGAATCGCAACCAGAGAGCTCAGACTACCACTGCTACTGTTGCTGCGACTTCCAGTTCATCTCCTGAGAAAACCGTCACAATCTCAGTTGATGAGTATGCCAAATTGTCTCAGCATCAAGAATCAGTTGTTGCTTCTGCTGAGTCAGGTAAAAAGTGTCTCATATCCTCCTCAAACAAATGGGTCATTGATTCTGGTGCCACAGATCATATGACAGGTAATCCCAAAATCTTTTCCAGTTTTCGGTCTCACACAGCTCCATCTCCTATAACAATAGCTGATGGGTCCAATTATACTATCAAGGGATCCGGGACTGTAAAACCCACTTCTTCTATTACCTTATCTTCTGTACTCAGTTTACCCAGTCTTTCTTTCAATCTGATGTCTGTAAGTCGCCTCACAAAAGACCTTAATTGTTGCATCTCATTTTTTCCTGATCACTGTCTTTTTCAGGATCTTATGACGAAGCAGACTATTGGTAAAGGGCATGTATCTGATGGTCTTTATATTCTGGATGCATGGGTGCCTCCTTCAGTTGCATGTTATGGAGTTGTGTCTCCATTTGAAGCTCATTGTCGGCTGGGTCATCCTTCTTTGCCAGTGTTGAAGAAGTTGTGTCCTCAATTTCATGATATATCTTCAGTGGATTGTGAGTCGTGTCATTTTGCAAAACATCATCGAAGCTCGCTGAGTCCTAGAGTTAATAAGCGAGTTGAGTCTGCTTTTGAGTTGGTCAATTCTGATGTTTGGGGGCCGTGTCCTGTTTTGTCTAAATCTGGGTTCAGATATTTTGTTACATTTGTGGATGATTTCTCTAGAATGACTTGGATCTATTTTATGAAAAATCGTTCTGAGGTGTTTGCTCATTTTTCTGCTTTTTGTGCTGAAATCAAGACAATCTAATGTGCATGTGCATATACTAAGGAGTGATAATGCTAAAGAATATATGTCAAGATCTTTTCAGAATTACATGAACCAACATGGCATCCTTCATCAATCATCTTGTACTGATACTCCTGCTCAGAATGGAGTTGCTGAAAGGAAAAATAGACATCTCCTTGAGACTGCTCGGGCATTGTTATTTCAAATGAAGGTTCCTAAGCCATTTTTGGCAGATGCTATCTCCACAGCTTGTTTTTTTATCAATCGTATGCCCTCCACAGTTCTCAACGGAGATGTTCCTTACAATGTCCTTTTTCCTACCAAGCCTCTGTTTCCAGTAGAACCACTGATATTTGGGAGTACTTGCTTTGTTCGTGATGTGAGGCCTCATCTTACCAAACTGGATCCTAAAGCCCTTAAATGTGTTTTTTTGGGCTATTCACGTCTTCAGAAGGGATACCGGTGCTACTCTCCTGACCTCCACAGATATTTGGTGTCAACAGATGTTGTCTTTTCTGAGCACAGTCCATTCTTTTCCTCAAAATTTCATTCTAGCAGTAAGGGGGAGGATGATGACTGGTTGATGTATGAGATCTTCCCTTCAGTACGGATTGAGCCAGCAATGTCGGAGGATAGAACCCGTGAGGATGGTCTGTCTGTTCCTGTTTCTGTTCCAGTCGAACCATCTAATGCTACTGATGGTGCTAATTCTGGTGTTGCACAATCAGAGGATGTGGATTGTTTGGCCGAGCAGGCTATTATTCCTTCAGCTCCTATGAAGCCACCTATTGTTCAAGTTTATTCACGGAGGCGAGAACACCATGATACATGCGCTGCACCAGCTCCTTCGTCATCTGATCCGCCACCCAATGATCTTGACTTACCCATTGGTCTTCGTAAAGGTAAACGCCAGTGCACCCTTCCTAAATATCCCATTGCTAATTTCATTTCCTATGATCACTTATCTTCAGCTTCTAGCTCTTTAATTGTTTCTCTAGACTATGTTTCCATACCAAAGACAGTTAAAGAAGCTCTATCCCATCCAGTTTGGCACAATGCCATGCTTGAAGAGATACAGGCTCTGGATGATAATCATACATGTGATCTTGTCAATTTACCTGAAGGCAAGAAGGCAGTGGGGTGCAAGTGGGTTTATGCTGTTAAATTTAATGCAGATGGCTCAGTGGCTCGACTTAAAGCCAGATTGGTGGCCAAAGGGTTTGCTCAGACGTATGGAGTTGACTACTCTGACACTTTCTCTCCTGTGGCCAAACTCACCTCTGTTCGTTTGTTCATCTCTTTAGCGGCTTCCCAGAATTGGTCTTTACATCAGCTAGATATCAAGAATGCCTTTCTGCATGGTGACCTTGTGGAAGAGGTGTATATGGAGCAGCCACCAGGTTTTGTTGCTCAAGGGGAGTATGGCAAGGTATGTCATTTGAAGAAATCTTTGTATGGCCTGAAGCAAAGCCCTCGTGCTTGGTTTGGAAAATTCAATGAGGTAGCTCAGGAGTTTGGGTTACAGAAGAGCAAGTGTGACCATTCAGTCTTCTACAGAAAGTCCAATGATGGGGTTATCCTACTTGTTGTTTATGTTGATGATATTGTCATTACAGGAGATGATTGTACAGGAATCACTTCTCTCAAGAAATTTCTACAGACCAAGTTTCATACCAAAGACTTGGGTCAGTTAAAATACTTCTTGGGAATAGAAGTGACTAGAAGCAAGAAGGGAATCTTTCTCTCTCAAAGGAAGTATGTTCGTAACCTGCTTGTAGAGACTGGAAAGGCAGGAGCCAAGCCGTGCAACACACCAATGAATCCTAGTGTTCACCTTACAAAGGATGACGGTGACCGCCTTGATGATCCAGAGAAGTATAGAAGATTGGTTGGGAAGTTAAATTATCTCACAGTGACTCGTCCAGACATTGCCTATGCAGTTAGCAATGTTAGTCAATTTATGTCTGAGCCCACTGTTAAACATTGGGCAGCTTTGGAACAGATTATGTGCTACTTAAAGGGAGCTCCAGGCTTGGGCTTGCTATATAGCAACCATGGACACTCTTACATTGAGTGCTTTTCAAACGCTGATTGGGCTGGATCAAAACTTGATAGAAAGTCCACTACATGCTACTGTGTTTTTGTTGGTGGGAATCTAGTCTCTTGGAAAAGTAAGAAACAAAGTGTTGTCTCGCGGTCTAGTGCAGAATCAGAGTATAGAGCTATGGCTCAATCCACTTGTGAGGTTATGTGGATTTGTCACCTATTAGAAGAAATCAGTTTGAAGCCTCCCTTACCAGCAAAACTTTGGTGTGATAACCAAGCTGCTCGTCACATAGCCTCAAATCATGTTTACCATGAGAGGACTAAACATATTGAGATAGATTGTCACTTCATTCGAGAGAAGATTCAGGAGAATTTGATCTCAACCAGTTACGTGAAGACAGGCAAGCAGTTGGGGGATATTCTCACAAAGTCCTTAAATGGGACTCAGGTTGAGTATCTTTGTAACAAGCTGGGCATGATCAATATCCATGCTCCAGCTTGAGGGGGAGTGTTAATAAACAGCCTGTATAGTTGACTTACCATGTATAGAATGCTAATTTGTAGGCAACTAATTTCTAGGGATTTTTGTCTATTTCCTAGTATAGATATTCTTGTCTATTTCCTAGTATAGATCATGTAACCTGTATAAATTGTCTTCTATTCAGATCAATGAGACATAGAAAAAGAGCATATTTGCTCTCTGAATCATTTCATATAATAAGCAAAGGGAAAAAGTCATTGGATGTGGTGTCAGTGTCAGTGCTACGCAGATGCATGGTCAACCAGTACCTAAGAAAACTACCGTTACCTATCTGGGATTGACAATGCACAGGGTGAAGCGATTGACCAGGATTAGAGCCTGTTGGTAAAGTGGAGGTCAACGTCTCAGGTGTTACACTAAGAACGTGCCAGTTGAACAAAAAACTATTCTCTGCATCATAAAAGCCAACTTCACGAAAAATCACCATTTGTGTTCTTCATTTTCCCTAGTTTCTTTTATTCCAGTTGTCCACTTTTTTTGTGTGGGTTACATGGAGACATAAAAGTTCCTGTAATCTTAGCAGCAAAAAAGGCATTTCTGCGGGTAAGTCGCAGAGGTTGTTATGTACCAAGCCAGCATAACATCCACGATAAACATATCAACAAGCATGCCAAATGCGAAAATAACTGGTGACTATCACAAATTAATTAGTTCAAAGGCGGGGGGGGGAGGGAGGGGAGGGGGAACAAGATCAAACCTTCTGCTATTTACTTCAGTCCTCCCAAGAAATCTAGCACCATTCAATTTAGATATTGCATTCTGAGCTGCTACAAAATTCTCATACTCAATCAGTGCATAGCCCTTAATGCTAGGAAGCACGGACACCGACACTGTTACCGGACAGCGCAATTTCCAAAAAAATCAGATTTTGGACACTGCAGGACACCGCTATTTTTTAATATATTTTTTTATTATATATATATTTAATAAATATCAAATATATTCTACAATCTAAAATAACAAACAATAATGAAAAACTATCAAAACAAGGAATTCAAATACAAGTCATAATTTATTTGGTCAATATTTATTTAGTCCAATGTACTGGAAATGCAACGACAAAGGGAGAAAAGAAAAAAAAGAATTGAAAAAAACGAGAGGACAAAGGGAGAAAAGAAAAAAGAAAAAAGGAAAGAAACGAGAGGACAAAGGGAGAAAAGAAAAAAGAACAGGAAAGAAACGAGAGGGAGTGAGGGAAAGGAGACGAGATGAGGATAAGAGAAGAAAGAGACATGTGGGTCAGCGACGGTGGCGGAGGACCTCCGGCGACGACGGCGAGACTCCGGTGATGACAGCGAGACCTCTGGCGACAATGACGACGACGGCGGCAGCAACTGGCTTCTCTTCCTTCGGCGACTGTAGCCGTCAGATCTGTTGGCTTCAGATCTTCGTCGACTGAGCTCCGGCAACACTGGCGACAGCTTCGGCAACACTAGCGACACTGGCGACAGCCTTAATGTGGTCGGCAAAATCAGCCGTGAAGTGAGTGAGAAGAAGACGGCCGTGAAGTGAGAGAGAAGAAGACGGTAATAGTTCAAAAAATTTGAAATTGGCCCCAAACGGTCCGACACTGCTCCATGTCGTGTCCGACACTCGTCGATGAAGTGTCCGACACATGTCGGCTGGTGTCGGGGTGTCCGTCCGTTTAGGACACCAAACCTCCACCTAGGAGAGGTGTCCGTGCTACCTAGCCTTAATGCAAAGAGTTTGACTTTTAATAACTAAGTGACTACAGAACGCAAAACAAAATTGGGTACTTAGATGCAAAAAAGTTAAGTGACTCAAATATTTATACCAAACGAAAATTTTCCATGAGTTTCAATTTTCAACTGTATAATGAAAAAAATGAAAGCAACTATCCAAGCCTGATTCGGCTAAAACCAAAGCCGTTTAATTCCCATTCCTTCTTACGATGTTCCTTATTCAAACAGTGGAAATTCACGAAGAAGTAGCGCAAAAAGATCTAGATTTTCTGTATTGTACTGTTTTATGTTGGTGATAGTAGCTTTGCTCCATTGTGACTCGGAGGTCAGGGGTTCAAAACCCATGAAAGGCCTGCTTAGAATAGTGGTGTGAGGCTGCATACATCGACCCTCTCCATACTCGACAATGGGGCACTTTGTGCACCATGGCGGCCAGCCTTTTCTTTTTGAAAGTAAAAGGGTTCTTATACAGATATTTCCAGTGGATGGTGTTCTTTTTGGGTAATAAAAATTGAAAGAAGCAAAGAAAATGTGATTTACGTTCCCCACCGCTCTCTTAATTTCCATAATCGCCATTTAGATGGGCCAGCCAGTATCAGAAGATACGCCTAACTTCAGATAAGAACTACGATCCACATTGAAATTCAAAACTAACTGACCAAAGAGGTCCCTAACATATGGTTTTTATGTCTTAGATCTATTTTTAATGAGAGTTAAGATACAATCAGGATTAACAAATATGCATAAGTGGTTGGCATGACAGGAATCAAGTTTTAAAAAACTATAGGATGTCTACATACCTGAATTGTGTATGGATATGTTTCTTGACTAATATATTTTATTGGGAATGATTGACTTCATCCCAACGGTATCTGTACTTTAAACAAACCGTATTCGCACATGTTCTATTTTTATAAGCATGTTGCACTATCTTGTCCAAATTCTCCAGCCTAGTAATTGAGAAACTTAAATGCTTAAAGACTTGAGATAGCTGAATGATACATCAAATGGACCAGTCAGTCCGAGTTATAATGCAATAGTGAAAACAAGGCCCAAAAAGGTCATGAATTAAGAACATGAGAGCTGTGTTTTCTTGAATTTAATCACAAAAGGAGCTGGCTAGACAGGGAACTCTACACAAGCAATTACCAAATCTGTGATTATGATGATGCGCATTTTAGAGTAAACTAGTAAAGCATGTGAACCCTCCCCAGACCCCCACAATGACAGGAACCCCGTCACTCGGCTACCATTTTTGTCTGGTATTTAGTGGCAAGGACTCCAATCATAGAATCCTTCACTTCTGCTGATCAGCTCAATCGCTCTATAACAGGCTAAAAGGAGATTAGCAGCAATTTTCCCACTCCCTCTCACACATGCAGAGGAAGATAAATGAGTCAAGGTGTATACATGCACAAAAAGAACAAAACGGAGACAAGGCTAATATAGTGGGAGACGAAATGCAACCTGAAAGATAATACCAAAGACTGATATGAGATCAACGCTCTAATGCAACCAGTAAATATCATAAATGTCCTATTGCCTTGCATTCCTGCAGGATATAATTAAGCATACAACTAAATAGTGTAAATTCAGGAGTCCATAATCTCACACTCAAAGCTAGAAACCTCCAGTCAAAAGACAAACAAAACTCTATGACAGAACCGCTTCACACTATTGTCATCTTTTGTTGTTTCTTTTTTCCGCCTGCAGTCCAGAGTTACTACACCAAGATCGCAAAACTAAATGCAAAAGGCAAAAATGACCTTCACAATTATCAACATACAACTACAAAATAATAGTATCCAAATTTCTCGACCAACATTTCCACCTATCTAGAAGGTGCGGTCAAGCAGCCCAATTCTCTCCCATTGCGATGAAACTTTTCACCATAACAAATACATAGAACTGAACATGTAAACATTGAGTATATTACTTGATCCTACTTTAAGTTGTCAAATCCTTATTCGATCGGTATATCACTAATCTGAGTTTAAGTCAATGTTTAGATCTTCAAGTTCTAAACTAGGAATTCGCAAAGAGGATATAAATTGTAAGTCATGCAATTCAGTCAAAAAACCTAGTGTACTTGGAACTAACATTGTTGGGGCCCACCATGACGGAGGTGGGCGGCGGCGACTTCTTTGGGTCTTTCGGGATGAGAGGGTGGGTGGGAAGAGGAATCATGTCTTCTTCCAGAACGTCGTCGTACTATCGGCAGCGACGGCGTCGTATTGTGGCTCGCCGTAGGCCATCGCCATGCTTCCCTCTCCACCTCTTTCTCTCTCCGCTCTCTGTGTTTAAGATTTGGATACAACTTCGGGTCACACTTGGGCCGGGTAATTTACTCTCCATCTCTGCTCCTCCTAATTAAACCGGCTAAAAAACATTGGGCGTGAGTCGGAGCAGACGAGCCCTCAGTGGGAAATATTCATAGTAGCCATGGCAATCTCACCGAGAGAATAATTGCACTTTTGAGCAACTAAACTTACGTCTCAGTTGTCGTAAAGATTGGCACTTGAAATTTATTTGTTGAATATAGTAACTTACTGTTAGGATTGATGCGCGAAGAGTCAATCCTAACACCTAACAGCAACTTAACCGTATTCATAAATCTTTACGGTGCATTAAGTTTAGGAACATACATAAATCTAATTTGTAATGATTTTGAAATGGTCAGAGATTGCCAGACATATAAAACTTATAAAATTAGCTTTTAGAAGCTAAAAAATAATTAAGAGTCCTTTCACGAATTGATTCTCAAAAACAGTTTTTAGATTATAACAGAAACAGTTTTCAAAAAAACAAAAAGTTTTTAGCAAAATCAGTTCCTGTTTGGCAAAAAATGTGAAAATATTTATTCAAAACTACGTCAGGTATTTGGATAAAAGTATTAAATATAGCTTTAATGTGAAAGACGATCAAAAAGGCATCAAAGAACATGCAAAATTCTCCATAACTTTTGTCAACATAAATTTTAGCGTAAATGAACCATATATATTATGGCTAATATTTTTGCTCTTTTGTGAATTATAATATCCCCCGTATATATTTAAACATTGGCTCACCATTTTTTCAGTTGGTTGTATGCAGGAAGCTTAGTTAAGTTGTAAAAGGAACAGTCCCCCAGGAAAAAAAAAAGACATTCAATTTCATATTGTAAAGAATACGAGGATAATCTAGTACTTGTATTGGTACATGTTTTTCTAAAAGTGCTTAAAACCATAAATAAACCACAAAAGTGCTTAAAACCATAATCTAGTACTAGTAAGGTCGATCAAAGTTCAAACAGTACAAATTGAGTCATTTTATATATGGAGTCAAATGACAGTTTGAAAAGAGGTTTTTAAATAAGAACACAACATTTCAATATACATATAGGGAAGAGTATCAACTCAATCCCTCAAATTAGTAGGTATTTCAAAACATTTCAGATACAGTAAAACAGAAATAGATGATACTGAACATGAGCAGTAGAGAATACCAAAGCCACCATGGTAGTTCTCAGATTAAGATATAGACTACATATACATATGTATAAAACTAGTCAACTTGGGTACTAGTTACAACCCAAATAGAACATGCCAACCTTATAACACCCACAAAATAAACCATCCTATAACGCCTCATAATTACTATCTCATGCCAATATTTAGAAGAAATACACATAATTCAACGTGTTGTATGATGCTCAAGTCAACAAAACATATGAGCATTAATGAGAGTTTCAAACAATCACTTCAATGTTCAAGATGGGGTTTCAAGGGCAACGCAAAAATATTTTTATGACAATTAAAAAAATATCGGAGTTTAATGAGATTTGATAACAATATAAAATAAAACATGCAAGGTCAATATGATGAAATAGGGGAATAGAATATTTTACCTATGTCCGAAGTTAAGCTAAACTAGGCAACCTCAACCAAAAATCTTTTGAATTAATCTAAAATGGGCAAATCATTTATTAGATTACAATCTATGCTACGATGCTATAAACCAAATAGCAACTACCCAATAGTGTTCACTTCAACTCTCAAAATAATGCAAACCAAAGCGAGTCTCACATACGATCAAACATAGCCACAAAACCCAACACACTCTTCAAGGCTCAACAATAACTCAAAACATACAAGTTGAAGAGTACTTGTTGCAGTTTCTATAATGTCTAAGATCATTATAAACTAATAAGAAACTAATAAGATAGAGCAAATCAAAGTAAGCTGATTTGAAGTGTCAAAACAACAATTTCTATACTGACCAAAAACTTATTAAACTTAATTTCGATAAAAAAATTTGAAGGATTCTAATAAAACATAAAACTAGAAAGTTAGAGAGGACTCTTTAAGGATTCCAAAATGTCTAGAATGATAAAAAACCAATGAGAAATAAAGGAGATAGAGAAAATTGA
The DNA here is from genome assembly GCA_033065855.1 of Escallonia rubra. NCBI lineage: Eukaryota > Viridiplantae > Streptophyta > Magnoliopsida > Escalloniales > Escalloniaceae > Escallonia > Escallonia rubra. Next base: position 35,514 of record JAVXUO010002645.1, read on the forward strand.
AATGGGCTGATTTACCGTATCAAAAACTGAAAGTCTACATTAACCAATAACTTTCAAACTCAATTTCAACTAAGAACCAGAAGGATTCTGATAAAACCTTAAACTACAAAATTGAAGAAGATTCTTCAAGGATTTTAGAATGTAATGAGAAACGAATCAGATAGGGTAAATCGAACTTGGCTAACTTAAATTGATAGAAATATAAGTGTAAAAATGTTCAGGTCTAATTTTGAATATTAATCAGATATATTTTGGGAAAACTCAAATCCACAAAGCTGTAGTCGACTCTTTGAGGTTTTCAAAAAGTATAAGAACACAGAAATTGGACAAAGAACAAAGAAGATACGGACTCTTGAATTTACTCCAAAATTAGTAACAACACATTGTGAATCAAAATCAATAATCAATTTGCAAAACGATAAAGAAAGCATTTAGTGTTCTAAAGCACCAATGAACCCTTTCCAAATAATAAATCAATTAAAGAAAAGATTAATACTTAGATTGTAGATAGGATAGATGTGTGAGAAAATCCTTACCTCAAAGAAGCGACTTTACTCAATCACGGCCATATCCTTGAAACTCAAAAGCCTTTTCTCTTTTTCTTCTCCTTTGTCTCTAAAAATATAAAGACTCTTATGTCTTCCTCGTCCTTGTATAGTTTTTTAATGAAATTATAATATGACTTCAAGTCCTAATTACTAGTGCAATTATAATACAACTCAAAGTCCTCATTGCTAACACAATCGTAATCTAATGTAAAGTCCTAATCCAAGTCCAAGTCAAAATCTCTTTCAATGCCTAATTTAATTACATTAGCTGCTAATAATATTATTTCGTCACTAAAAAGAAATGAATTCTATAAGTCCATTACTTAATTCAAAGTCATGATTTATTCTAATTAATATTTACCTGAGGTTCTTGGTAAAATAAAATTTGGAGTGTTATAGTTTGATAACGCAATTAAGCACTTAAAAAACTTAATATGTTTAGTGATTTTTAATTAAGTGCATTTAATAACGCTTCCCCGTGTAGCATTTCAAATTTCACCGGAATCAGTTTGCTGGCAATACCTCCACTGCTCTAGAGCCATCACCACAACCACTAAGCTCATTTCTCACCACCACAACAATTACCACAGCCTAGCCACCACCACTACACCACCATGGCCACCACCAACATGATCACCATCACAAGGACGCCGCCATCTCCACCAAACCACCGCCGCCACCACTCCCCCTCCTGCAAATCTAACCAAACCATCTTCATATCTATCACACTATAGCCACTACCATGACAACTACTTATGGCTGCCACCACCAATACAACCAATATATATGGTTTTGACCAACAAAAAAAAAAAATTTGCATACATGTAAAATTTTGGTAAAGTGGATAAATATATAAAATAGACAATTTTTAGAAATCTGCTTTTGATTTACCAAATATGTTAACTTATTTTTTCGTGGTAAAAATTCAGCTGCTTAAAGTGTTTAGGTTTTACAAATTCAGCGCTTAAGTTTTCAACACTTAAGTTTCAGTTTTATTAAACACACCCCAAGGCGCTAACTAATATAACCCTCCATTGTTGCTGCAAAACGAAGTCAATTTAAAAGTAAGAACCTCATCCAAAATAATAATCGAAGAACTTTAGAGACATTAATATGTGCGTGTGTGTGCATGTTTTGAGGATATAATAGTCAAAATTGAGTCTTAACGTAGAGTTTTAGAATTAGTTTTTTAATCATATAATAGTGATACATAAATTAATTATATCTTACTTTCTAAATTGGACCAACATTTTCCCCCCTCTCTTTCTCTGTTCGAGAATACCCATTTACCAACACCACCGCCCCCTTCAATCACCACCAGTCCACTTTCACCTCTTTTAACAAACCACCATCGATCACCGCCACCTCCCTCCACTGGCGTAGCCGCCGCCCGTGGAGATTTATTCGTCAAAAGCACGACTTTCTTTTGGTTGCAGATCTAGGTTGCGATCCAGGTACATTCAGATCTGATTCCAAACTCAATTGCCTTCTAATCAATGTCGAAATTTGTTTTAGACGGTGGCTGTTTGACCGGAGAATGTGGTAGTAATTGGCTGTGATTCGTGGCGTTGGAGATGAACGGATATCAAACAATAGCATAGGTGGAGGCACAATTCGAGGATCAGATATGAAGCTCTTCAAGACATTGGCTTGGAGGAAGAAGAAGAAAGAGCCAAGAGTACCTCCCCCAGCGATCGAGGCAAAATAAGAGCCAAGGAAACTTGGTTAAATATTCTTTAGCTTCTGCTTGGATTGCTTGCGTTGATTTGATATTAGCTGGTGATTCTTTGATGGTATTTCGTTCATACCGCTCAGCTATTTTTGGATCGGCTTGTCATTCGATTTTGGGTTAATGTTTATACATCTTGTTTAACTCTTGGTTACTCATGGTATATATGTTTATCTTCAACCAAGAAAAAAAAAATTCTTTAGCAACAAATCTTACTTTTAGCAATATCGAAGAATTCGAGTACGTAAGTTAGCCTCCAACTACACTACAAGAATTGGGTGCCTCTAGGGAATCATTCCTTTCCTGAATTAATAGCAAAGTATTTCCATATATAAGATGGCCTATTGTCACGGACCGAGCTTCCCTAAGTCGAAACCGTGCGGCACTTAGCTAGATCAAGCCCCCGCTTGCTCGGCTAAGTATGCCTAACCGTAGAGCTGGGCGAAGTTGGAAACAAATATGCAGCGGAACACAAGAGGTTGGGGAAATGATTCCCAATACACTACTTGGAGAGAGCTTTAATACAACGATGTATTGGATGTGTCTTGGATACTTTGGCCAAGTGAGGCCTCAGCTATTTATACTAGTCCACCTTCTCAACGAACGGTGGAGATACATTCGATCCTACGGATCCTATTATGCTAGAATACTTTCCTATTCTAGAATATTCACACATGTTACACATGTTACGCATGTTACACATGTTACGCATGTTACACATGTTACACATTTTACACATGTTCAAAATAGACAAGAGAAGTCTGGAAACTTCCGGAAGCCTTGCCTTGTAATCGTCAAGTAAGCGTCCACGAAGCGTCTCGTAAGCGCCTAATGAGCGCCCGCATGGCGTAACCTCTAAAAATCAGCCTCCATATAAAAAGTGCGGGACATTCTCCCTCACCTAATTGCGCGACGCCCTCGTCGCAACCTCCTCGTGATAGCGATCCACGAGGTCTTCGAACTGTCCGAGCTCTTCCGCCAATTCCCAAGTTGCTTTGTGCTCCGACAATCCCTTCCACTTGACCAAGTAGTGCTGCTTCGGTGGAACATCTCGTCCTTGTTCAAGCCTATCCCCAAGCACGTACTCGGCCTCGCGCCTTTGCAAGTCATGCAAAACTTGCGATGCATCTAAGAGTTTAGCCTCCTCGGCTTGACTCTCCCCCTTGACTTGTCGGCACACATGACAAGTCTTGACACACATTTGCACCTCCTTCTTCATTTGGGGCCAAAAGTATGCCGTAGTCACCAAGGCATATGTCCGTCGATGCCCCAGATGCACCGTCGACTGAGTGTCGTGACTCCCTCGTATGACCATCTTCCTTAGGTCTCTCCACTTCGGCACGTACACTCGTCCATCCTTTGTGTAGAGTAGGTCTCATTTCACCCGATATCGTTGGGTCTTCCCACTCTTCACAAGCTGTAGCAACTCCTTGGCTAAGGGATCGCGTTGTAGGCCCTCCTTGATTAGCTTGATGATCTCACCCTTTGCCTTCGAAGTAGTTGACAACTTTTCCTCCTTTGGTGGCGCCATCCCACATGGTACCACGTTTTGTAGCTTGGCCCCCCGGTCAAACTTGCCTTGATCGCCCACCTTCCTCCTAGGTGGTTGCCGCTTCTCAAACTCGTGCAGCACAACACGATCTTCAACCTTGAGACTCGCCAAGTAAGTGCCCTCACTTTTCTTGGCTTCCTCCCCTTCGACTTCTTGTGCTAGTCGCATACCCGATAGCCGCATAGAAGTCATGGTGCTTGATGTTCCCCCGAACATAGGCACCACACAAGCCGCGCCTCGCTCCATTATGCACATCGCGTTGTTGTACGGTGACACAAGAGCGTTCACCTGTCGCAAGAAATCAAGGCCTAACACCACCTTGAAATCATCCATCCGCGCGATAGAGAAATTCACGAACCCCTTCCATTTGCCAAGACACATTCCCACCCGTCGAACTGTGCCTTGTAGGGGTTTTGCTTCGGCGTTGACGGTTTTTAGCCAACCTCCTCCGCCAACCACGTTGAGGCCCAACCGTTCGGCCTCTCCCATCGTGATGAAGTTGTGAGTCGCCCCCGTATCCACTAACACATGAGCGAGCTTCCCATTCAACTTCGCTTCCATGTAGAGCAACCCCTCGCTCTTAGAAGCTTGTCCCTCACCCGTCGGGACTTGCGGCACATTCTTCCTTTGGAGCGCATTGAGGACTTGTATTGAGCCTATGTGCACCGTCTCGCACTCGGCCTTCTCCTTCTCCTCAATCAAGGCAGCCATCTTGCCTTGTCGCGGGAAATCCCTTGCCCAATGCGGTCCTCCGCAAAAGAAGCAATCCTTAAGCTTGCGGCTCGTACGTCTTTCTTGTAGCTTGCCGTGGCTCTCGGTCTTGCTTGGGCTAGCATGCTTGTCCCCTTTGTGCCACGCCTTAGGGCTCTCTCCCCCACCATTGGCGTGGTCGCCTTCCGAAGCTTCATCTTCCCACTTTGGCTTTGAAGATTCACCACCTCGATCGTACTCCGTCAACGACTCCGCCATTGCTATGGCTTCATCGACATCCTTCACGCCCCGGCGTTGAAGTTCCTTCTTGGCCCAACTTTGGAGGCCGTCGACAAAGTTGAATAGAATATCTTCCTCCGCCATGTTCGGAATATGAAGCATAAGTGTAGTGAACTCTTTCACATATTCGTTTATGTTATGCTTATGCCTCAATTCCTTCATCTTCCTTCTCGCTTCGTAGGCTACATTCTCCGGATAGAACTGCTTTTTGATCTCCCTTTTGAACACCTCCCACGTATCTATGGTGTACAACCCCTTTTCTATTTCGCAATGCTTTCTTCGCCACCATAGAGTTGCGGTATCCGTAAGATAGAGAGTAGCGGTCCTTACCTTAGTCGCCTCGTCGACTATGCTAGCACCTTCAAAATAACGCTCCATGTGCCATAAGTAATTGTCGAGCTCTTTGGCATCCCTCTTGCCTCCGAACTCCTTCGGCTTAGGCGTGTCCACCCTTGGACTAGGAGTGGCAATCGCTCCACCCGCGATAGCTCTCTTGCACATCGCCGCGTCTTGCCTCGTCTCCTCCACGCTAGCCTTCACCACATCGAGTTGTTCTTGCAAACTATTGAACAACTCCATGAACCTTTCACGTAGCTCGTCTTGGGCGCCCACCGCCCTCTTGAGCGAATCGAGCTCTTCTAAGACGTGATCCTCCAACGTCTGTAGATTTTGCTCGAACATTCCCACGTGATCTTTGACATCACCCATAGCACTCTCCAAGCGACCCGTTCGGCCATCCAACGAAGCAAGTACAACGATGAAAGGGTGGTTAAGTATTTCGATTTGAGAAAATGTGTGTGTGTGTCAGATGAATTTGATATCAGAAAGATCATTGGAAAAATTGTTGATAAGGAGAGCTTGACCCTACAACGATTGCAAGAACACTTGCAAGAAACTTTGTCCGCTAAAAGGTATCTGCTTATCTTGGATGATGTGTGGAATGAGGATCTTCAAAAGTGGAGAGAACTGAGCGATTTGTTGTTGTGTGGTGCACCCGGCAGTAAAATTGTTATGACTACTCGTAGCCCGTTGGTCGTGTCCACACTCGATCCCATTTATGTTCACAACTTAGCAGGTCTTTCGGATAAGGAATCCTTATTTTTGTTTATGGAGTTGGCGTCGGGGAAAGGGCAGATGGAGCAACACCAGAATCTTAAAAAAATAGGGGAGCAAATAGTGAGAAAGTGCAAGGGGGTACCTTTAGCCATTACGACGTTAGGGAGCCTTTTGCATATGAACACTGAAGTAAAGGAATGGTGTTATGTGAGAGATGATCCCTTATGGAACTTACCGCAAACTCCAGGAAGCATTTTGCCGGCATTGAAATTAAGTTACAATCATTTACCTCCTCATCTGAAACGATGTTTTGCTGTTTGTGCAATTTTTCCAAAAGATTATGATTTTCAGGCTTTTGAATTGATCAACATATGGATGGCTCTAGGACTCCTTGGGTCAAGATACCAACTTGAAGAGGGAGAAGATATTGGCAAGAAGTATTTTACTGAATTATGCTCAAGGTCATTTTTTCAGGATGTCAAAAATTTCAACTGGGATTGCAGTTTTATAATGCATGACCTGGCATTATCAGTAATAGGAAGTGAAAGGTTGGACTTGGCTAAGGATAGCCCAAAGGTTCCAAATCAAAAGATTCACCACGTGTATTTTAGTAACAGAGATCCGTTAAGGAATGGTTTTCCAAGTTCTGTTCTTCAACTAAAGAATTTGCGAACGATTAGAGTTGAGATGGGCATTGCACCGCTTTGCAGCCAATCGTTTGTTGATACGTACCTTTTAAGATTCAAGTGCTTGCGGATTCTAGATTTAAGGAGTTCCCAGTTCGAGACCCTACCACGATCCATTGGGAGTTTGAAGCATCTGAAATACCTGGACATAAGTTGGAATGGAAATCTCAAATCGCCTCCTACATCCCTTTGCGAATTGCAGAGTTTGCAAACACTACAATTAGAGGGATGCTGGGAGCTAGAAGAGTTGCCTAGGAATTTTGGAGACCTGATCAGCCTCAGATACTTGAGTCTGACAACACGACAGAGATTTCTGCCGCTGAATGTTTTTCGAAGGTTGACATGTCTACGAACGTTAAAATTTTTATGTTGCTATAATCTAGAATGTCTATTTCAGACTAAGGGGAACAAGACTCGAGGCATCCCGCGCGGCCTCCGCAAATTGGACATTATGGGTTGTGTCAATCTAGGCTCATTACCGGGTTTGCCATACCTAACCAGGTTAGAGTGCCTCATAATTGTTGGATCTGACAAGCTCGACTTGCGTATGGATGAAGAAAGTATACGTGAGCACGGTGGTGGTCTAACAAGCCTCCAACGACTGGACATTTCTCATCTCCCAAATTTGATGACGTTGCCGCAGTGGCTAGTTCGAAGTGCTCCCAACACACTGAAGCGCCTTCAACTATTTTTTTGTCCAAACTTGACAACATTGCCGGAAGATCTCAATGCTCTACAAGAAATTCGCTTGGATGTTTGCCCTCAATTGATAGAAAGATGCCAAAGGGGGACTGGTGAAGATTGGCACAAGATTGCTCATGTCCCCGACATTTATCTCGAGGGAATCAAGATCTAGAATTTGATTTGCAACTTCTCAGGTACGCTGCTCTAATTTTTATCCACATTCTGATAAGCCAATAAATATTTATAGCCCGAAGCTATAAGCTATAAATATTTATTGAGAAGAGTTATGACCTAAAAAACTACAGCAGCTTACCAAAACTGAAATTAACTGCAAATCTTGGATATTTAAAAGGGTTGCATTACTAGCTATATACAAATCTTGGCTCTACCATGTCTCCATTATACATCCTTCTTAGGCATGCCGCGTGCTTTGTATGATCTAGGTTACATGTTTCTTGCGAACAAACCAGATTTCAAACATTGAGCTTATTTTCTTCTTTGTTTTCTCTGTGTTGCGTTGATAAGATGGAGAACTGCACTCGAGGCATGTACTTCTGCTTATCCACTGAAGTGCAGGTACAATCAACAATCTCATGCAGTGACGAGTATAATACCACAACTATGAGGCCTGTAAAACTTGATATTCATCATGAAGTGACGAACATGTATTCACGGTTGCTCAAGGTTCGAGACAACACCAGAGCTGTGATCACTGACCAGGGTTCCAGAGAACATCCGAGGTGAGATCGCTGACCGAAATGGCAGGCCTGTTTCATGGTGGTTGTTAGAGTAAACGCTTTTCTGGTCTACAAGAAATGTGTATGTTTAAACATGCACCATATACATGGATGTCTATGTAGAATGGTAGATTGTTTGATTAGGGTGTGAAGTACCTTAACGTTGATAATAACAGTTGCTTTGATGCTTTCACATTGTACTTTCCTTTATTGGAACCTTATTTTATCTTTATACTAGCTAATGGACCCGTACGATACACGGGTAGAGATGTAATTTGTTTTCTCATTAATCGTATATTATAATATAGTTAATAATGCTTTTAAGTTAAAAAATAAATATAATGACTTTCGCTGCATTGATGCATATATACATAATAAATCATAATAATCAAAATTACTCATTTTGGTACATCACTATGCTAATAGATTATATCAATGTATCTAAAACTACTATCAACGTGAAAATATATTTTAGTTTTCACTAACATTCTAATTTTCTAATTCTTTATACCCTCCTATAATTATTATGTAATATGTATTGTTAGAAATGATATTTTACTACGTGATTTTTAATAAAAGAAATGTCAAATGATGGCTTTGAATTTAGATTTGTAATATTTAGTGGGCACATTTGCATATAGTTTTGTAATCGTTCAATTTTTTTGTATACTCAAAATTATTAATAATATTAATATTGAAACATACAAAATAAAGCATTCAAAAAGTAAAGCATGCAATAAATAATCAATTATTGCACATCTAATTATAATTTTACTCTATTTTAAAGTAACGTTAGCACTAATTTTAGTTTTGTACCAAAAAAGTGAGCTTCCACATTCAAGAAACCAAACACACACACACACACACACACACACACACATATATATATATATATATATATATATATATATATATAAGTAAATGTAGGCATTTTCTTCTTTTTCATTTTATAGTTCACATCATTGATCAACGTTCTCATTTTGTGGATGATTTGATATAGTTGATGATTACTACTAAAATGAATGCAAAACTCATAAAAGAGGGTAAAAAGGGCACAAACCATTATTTAGTAAATCTTTGGGTAGACTTAAATAACTCCCTAATAGCATGCCGTGAAACTTTGTATAGAAAATAATGCTTGTGGAGCTATTCCACTTACTTTCAAATAAACACCCTTTAAAAATGTAGTATTATATATAAAAAGAGATTAAATAGCATTATGCATCTGCGTTTAATTGTTTTCTTCAAGGTAACTTTTGATGATTTTTTGACCATCTGTATGACTTATTCTTGAAGATTTTCTAAGACAATCAATTTAAACATATGCGTATATTGTAATACTAATGATTATTTTAATTCATCATAAAAATTTTAGAGTGTTTTACAAAAGTTTTGCACATGATTGATGTTAAACAGTTATAAAAGATGAAATCTTTTATCTTGTGAAGTATTAATATTAAAATTTCACATATGATTTTCATAATTTACCTTGGTGATATTTTGTGTTGTTGTTTTAATTTTTTTTGAGATGTTAATAGTGAAATTTAAGGCCTACTATGTACATTATTCTACCGTTATTAGTCAATTAAATTTATCATAAAAGTGTCATAGTGTTTAATAAAATTTTGCAAAAGATTGAGATAAATAATCATATAATGATGATTATGCTTATTGTCAAATAGACTATTAATGGTTGATTGAGTTTATATTAGATAATATGCTTAAGTGATTACAATTTCGAACTTATGAGCTATATTGGTTTAGTTTTTTTACTTCACATACTATTGAAACTTTTTTTTTTTTTATTTAATATTTATTTAAGCTTTAGTAATCAAATTAAATTCTAATAACTTAATCAGTTGATGAGGTGAACCTTTAGAATGAGAGTCTACTTAGTTGAAAATTAATTTGTAGAGTAGCCTGCTATTTTTATATCTTAAAGTACTTTTGAAAATTTAGTCATTTTAGGTTTGATTCCTCTTTTTTTTTTTTGGCGTCTATTAGAGAATGTGACTTATAAAAGAGTTTGAGGTTATATAATTAAAACTAATTTTTAAATATCCTCTTATTTTGATATATCAAAAATACTTTTAAGTTTTGTATATTCCGTAAAGAGAAAAGATGGTAAATATTTCTCGTGTATGCATTTGTCATACTTGATTTTGTTATATTTAAGTACTTTTAAATTATTATTAGTCAAAATTCAAGGCCTAATAAGAATGTATAGATTGATTGATAGAAATTTAAAATATGTAAAATTAATATTCTAGTTTTATAGTTAAGGTTTACAAAACTTCGGCCAAATATACCCACAAAATGTTTAGCATAAACCACTGTAAAAACTTAAGAAGTAGGATTGTAAATATTTTTCATATTTAAAGTCTATTTAAGTGCTAGTAATCAAATTAAATTCTAGTAAGTTTACCAATTAATGATGCAAAGTGCTACACATTGTCACATTAGAATAATATTTTTTTCAAACTTTATTTTAAAGAGATATGGTACATATTTTTGTGGTTGCAATACCTAATTTTTAAGTTGATATTTGATGTATTGCTCGTCAAAAAGACATAGTCTTATACAAAAAGTTTTACATGTAAATGAAGTTAAATTGATTACAAATTAATTGATTATGCCTACATTTTGTATGACAGCTTGGAAATGGAACTTTGAAAAAGTACAAATTTTTTTATCTTAAACTTACTTTGTTCTGCTATATAGATTTATGGTTCTTCCTTGTCGAAAATTTTAGCTGCTAATAGTCAATGTTAAGTCCTAATGGGTTAGTTTAATGATTTAGTATAGAAATTATCTTGCTCGTGAGATACAATGTTTTTTTTTAATATATAATCTTGTCTCTCATACCATTACGTTTCTTTCTCATTTGAGGTTCGTTAAGGTGCTAGTAATTTAACTAACTGTTACAGTAAAAGTTTATTGATGATTAAAAGTGTTTATGACTTGTACTCGTAGATTTATACTTTGTTTATATGCATTTAGAGAGTACATGAGTTATATTTTACAATTTGAGATTATTCACCTAAAAATAATTAGTGAAGATATACTGATGTTTGCATATTTTGAGTACTTTTTAAGGTTTTAAGTCATTTTTTTTGTTTGATAGCACGTGGTAATTTGAGTTAGGGGTGTTTACATTCTTTTGAATGGAACAGAGATATAGTGGGGAGTGCAACTAATGACTTAGAGGAGTAGCATCTCTCCTACTATAAATGTATAATGTAATTGTGACTAAGAAGTCAGAAAGAAGACAATTCCGGGAAAAGGACAGCAGTTAGTGGATAGCAAAGCATTGGCCTGGAATTGTAATGCATTCTGGTAAGAGGACAAGAGCAGGTGGATACCCCTAGCGTTGTGGGCCTCGCCATTGCTTAAAGCTGCAACGACTTGTCTCTAATTCATCCATTTACTCTTCGTAGGTAAAGGTGCCACGACTTGTCGGGATGCCTGCAATTCTACATGTGACACTGCCTTGTCAACACTTTAATTTTCGTACCATGGTGACGGCTGTCATTTTCTCGGGATGCCTGCAATTCTACATGTGACCACTACCGTGTCTAACACTTCAATTTTCGTACCATTAAGCTGTTCATTATATTCGGTGATGGTGTCAAGAAAATATCTTAAGGTGAACACCAAATATATAAGAGATAAATAGTCACAAGAATTAGTTGTATGTTCTTACTTTGTAGCAACACCATAAGAAAAAGATAGATTGATATATGTTAGCAAAGCATTGGGCAGTATTGGCCTCAGAGATACCAATCAACCTATCTTTGATGTCTTTGTCGGCAGAAAAATGCCTGCGATCCTACATACGACACTACCTTATCAACACCTCAATTTTTGAATCATTCACGGAAGCTTTTCATTATATATACACCCAGACGATCATACTCGCACATCAACTTTCTTTCCTGGGCAATTCTTCTCGTTTCATAATCATCACCGTCAACTCCACCTCAATTAAGTCATGGCAGAATCGATCACGGAGGGGGTGATAGGGAAGCTAGGTTCCTTTGCTGCGCAGGAGATTGCATTAGCATTGGGCGTGACAGGCGAGTTGAACAAGCTAAAGGACACCTTATCTACTGTCAAAGCCGTGCTCGTGGATGCTGAAGAACTACAAGAAACAAACGCTGAGCTGAGTGTATGGTTGGAAGCACTTAAAGATGTTTGTTATGCTATTGATGACATTCTAGATGAGTTTGATGTCATCGCTTTGCAGCAGCAAGTGAACCAAAGGAGTACACAGAGAAAGGTACGGCACTTCTTTTCATGTTCAAATCCACTAGTATTTCGGTTTAGAATGGGTCATAAGATTAAGGAAATCAGAGAAAAACTAGACCAAATTGCAGCTGATAGAAACAAGTTTCATCTACCACATGTCGAGAGGAGCCTACTCCCGCATCGGCAAAGAGAAACCCATTCGTATATAATTGCTTCTAATGTTATTGGCAGAGATCATGATAAAGACCTTCTCGTACATAAGTTAGTCAAAGTAGCCGATGGCGAGGGCGTAGCTGTTATTCCTATACTGGGGATTGGTGGTCTAGGAAAGACAACACTTGCTAAATTGGTTTACAACGATCAAAGGGTGGTTAACTATTTCGATTTGACAAAATGGGTGTGTGTGTCAGATGAATTTGATGTCAAAAGGATCATTGGAAACATTGTCGATAAGAACAACTTGACCCTAGAACAATTGCAACAACACTTGAAAGACACTTTGTCCACTAAAAGGTATCTGCTTATCTTGGATGATGTGTGGAACGAGGATCTTCAAAAGTGGAGAGAACTGAGCGATTTGTTGTTGTGTGGTGCACCCGGCAGTAAAATTGTTGTGACTACTCGTAGCCCGTTGGTCGTGTCCACACTCGACCCCATTTACGTTCACAACTTAGCAGGTCTTTCGGATAAGGAATCCTTATTCTTGTTTATGGAGTTGGCGTCGGGGAAAGGGCAGATGGAGCAACACCAGAATCTTAAAAAAATTGGGGAGCAAATAGTGAGAAAGTGCAAGGGGGTACCTTTAGCCATTATGACGTTAGGGAGCCTTTTGCATATGAACACTGAAGTAAAGGAATGGTGTTCTGTGAGAGATAATCCCTTATGTAATGTAGAGCAAACTAAAGGAGGCTTTTTACCGGCATTGAAATTAAGTTACTATCATTTACCTCCTCATCTGAAACGATGTTTTGCTGTTTGTGCAATTTTTCCAAAAGATTATGAATTTTCCGCTTCTGAATTGATCTACAAATGGATGGCTCTAGGACTCCTTGGGTCAAGATACCAACCTGAAGAGGGAGAAGATATTGGCAAGAAGTATTTTACTGAATTATGCTCAAGGTCATTTTTTCAGGATGTAGAGTATCGTCGTCGAAGTGGTTTTTTCATGGATACCGAGTTCAAAATGCATGATCAGATGCATGACCTGGCATTATCAATAATAGGAAGTGAAAGCTTAATCTTGACTAAGGATAGCCCAATGGTTCCAAATCAAAAGTTTAGCCCAATGGTTCCAAATCAAAAGGTTCAGCACGTGTATTTTAGCAATGAAGATTTGTGGAGGAATGATTTTCCAAGTTCTCTTCTTCAACTAAGAAAATTGCAAACGGTTATGGTTGAATCAACCATTACACAGGGTTGTAGCCAATCGTTTGTTGATACGTGCGTTTCAAGATTTAAGTCCTTGCGTATTCTAGATTTAAGAGACTCCATATTCGCGACCCTACCACGTTCAATTGGGGGTTTGAAGCATCTGAAATACCTGGACATAAGTGGGAACAGAAATCTCAAATCGCTTCCTAGATCCCTTTGCAAATTGCAAGGTTTGCAAACACTACAATTAGAGGGATGCGCGGAGCTAGAAGAGTTGCCTAGGAATTTTGGAGACCTAATCAGCCTCAGATGCTTGGGTCTGAGAACACAAGAGAGATTTTTGCCGGTGAATATTTTCCAAAGGTTGACTTGTCTACGAACGTTAGCTATTGGGTATTGCTATAATCTAGAATGTCTATTTCAGACTAAGGAGAACAAGACTCAATGCATCCCGCGTGGCCTCCGCGATTTAAAAATTTCCTTTTGTCCCAATCTAGGCTCATCATCACCGGGTTTGCCATACCTAACCAGTTTAGTGGGCCTCACACTTTTTGATTGTGACAAGCTCGACTTGAATATGGATGAAGAAAGTATACGTGAGCACGGTGGTGGTCTAACGAGCCTCCAACGACTGTACATTTATTCACTTCCAAATTTAGTTACGTTTCCGCAGTGGCTGGTTCCAAGTGCTGCCAACACGCTGAAGCAGCTTGACCTTGAGGATTGTGAAAAGTTGATGTCTATGCCAGGAGGCCTACACGCGCTTCAAAGAATTTCCATAATTGATTGCCCTCAATTGATGTCTATCCCAGGAGGCCTAGACGCGCTTAAAGTTATTCGCATAATGGGTTGTCCTCAATTGATAGAAAGATGCCAAAGGGAGACTGGCGAAGATTGGCACAAGATTGCTCATGTTCCCGACATTTATCTCGACAGAATCAAGATCTAGAATTTGATTTGCAACTTCTCAGGTACGCTGCTCTAATTTGTATCCATGTTCTGATAAGCCAATAAATATTTATAGCCCGAAGCTATAAGCTATAAATATTTATTGAGAAGAGTTATTACCTAAAAAACTACAGCAACTTACCAAAACTGAAATTAACTGCAAATCTTGGCTTTTTTAAAAGGACTAGCTAAGGGACCTGTGCAATGCACGGGGCGTTCTCTAATTTCTCAAATATCGTCTAATATTTATTTCTATAGATATTTTACAACCGTTAATTTTCCTCACTTTCTTTAGATATTTTATAACTGTTAATTTTCCTAATTGTTTATAACTGTTATTGTTTGAACTGCACGCAAGAAATTTACTATATAGAAGATTGCCTTTGAATATAACTTTTGAAAAATTAGCATTATAAAAGCATACCTTAGCAACAAAGGTAGAATGCACGATTTAATGTGATCAGTTTTTACTCACAAATAAAATGTGAACGTTACAATTAAAAGAAAATCGTATTATAGACTTAGGATGCCTTTTCATTAACGTTTCGCGACGACATATGACAACAATCTCGTACTACTATTTAACTGAATCTAAACTGTTTAGTTTAATATTTGGAGCTTTGTAGATATAATCGCTAGTATGTATCAATGATATATCCGGAACCAATATGATTAAAAAAAAGCCAGTTATTTGTACCATCACTTCCCTTTTTTGTGAGTTTAATCTAGTAAAGAGTGTTATAACTTATTTACTGGTGGTGTATATGAACCTCAATTTTCCTATATAAGCATAAATGTCAAATTCACTCATCTTCTTTCTTCATGAGAAACTCTTTATGTGTGCTATTTGTCCCGTGCATAATGAAAAAGAAAAATAGCATTAAAAGTGTTTCTATCTATACATAACTTATTAAAGTTTTACTAACATGACTTAATGAAAATACCATTGGAATATTAGATTAGTGTAGCAAGGGGCTAGAAAGTGGTTAACCACAAAAACATCGTCTTGCCTAATTAACGAAACTTTAAGGAATCAAAATGTGGGAGCAAAATCAAAATCGAAAGATAAAAGTCATTCTAGGGAAAAATAAATTTACTGCTTCTAGTCCTGAACATAGTTATGTACCTTCAAGTTGCTGGTAGAACTAACCTAAAATCATTATGTTTTTATTTAAGTTCATCGCTTGTCTACATAAGATTCTCAGCCTAACCCGTCCACGAATACTACATTAACACTACCTCCAAATACCTTAATTAGCGCTATCATTGCCATTACAAATGCAGTTACCTTCACCATAGTTATAATTTTTGCTCGTCAGTGCACTTTCATGTTTTTATCGTCAGTTTTTTTAGGTTCATCACTTGTTCAATCCAGATTTAGATCATAATTTATCAATTAGTACTGTAATGTATATTAATATTACCTCGAAACACCTTAGTGCTACTACTACAACAACTCTAACAACAACCATCACTCTTGCACTACCACCGTTTAGTTATGACTATCACCACCACAAGTATCAGCATACTACACACCAACACCTCTACAACTACATATTGTCACTACATAAGCCAAATCTCACTACCAACACTCCAATTCTACCACAACAATTATCACTATTGTAATTAGCATGTCTGATCACTCGCATAATTGCATATATTACCACCCTCACACGTTCACATCTAGCACTGACATCCGTTATACCATTACCACCCTGGGGCCATCCAAGCTTCTCCCTTTTTTGTAGTTGTTTATGAAGGGTAAAGGATTGTTATAACTAATTTATCTTTTCGTCTCTTTTATTCTACAAACTTATTCTTAGCTTGTCACAAATTATTCTTCAGTCGATTTTAATTTTTCTTGGAGATCCAATGTAATTGGTTCTGAATATTTTGTTCATATTGTGCGTAACATGTTAGATTTTAAGAAGATTGGTGCAAAAGACGAAAGTTACAGTAAAGCTTAAGGAGAAATAAGATTTCTTTAAAAAGGAAAAAAAAAACACCAAAACAAATATGATGATCTTTTGCATAACTAAGAGATCGAGGTAAAAACGAAAATATACGCTATGAAAAGCTTACCTTTTAATTTGTAAAGATTAATCATTAATTTCATATATGATTCTCATTGTTTACATTTGTGAGATTTTATTTTATTTGTTAAGTGTTTTTAAGAAGGTAGTAGTCCAAAATAAAGCCTTTTTGGATTATGTAGAGCTTTAAAAGAAGTAGACTACAAAAGTCGGGCCAATGATCATACTAAAGATTTAGTAAGTAGGGTATGATTTTCGTATTTTATATTTTTGAGATTTTATATTGTTATTTTAAAGTACTTTTGAGGTTTTAATAATCAAAATTAAGGCCTAATGTATAAGTATATTGATTAGGTAGAGTTTTAGAATGTGTATAATTAGTTTCTTAGTTTCATAAAGTTTAAAAATATTGCATAAATTATACCTACGAATTTTTTAATAATAAATTAAAGTAAAAAGTTAAATAGAGTAGAAAAAGAAAAGAAATACCAAATCAAATAGGATTCTTGAATCTTGGACTCTAAATAAAGAGACTAACTAAATTAGGGGACTACCACATGAAAAGTTGAAGTAGGTAGAGTTTTAGAAGGCGTATAATTAGTTTCTTAGTTTTATAAAGTTTAAAAATATTGCATAAATTATACCTACGAATTTTTAATAATAAATTATAGTGAAGAGTTAAATAGAAAAGTCGGGCCAATGATCGTACTAAAGAATTAGTAAGTATGGTATGATTTTCGTATTTTACATTTTTGAGATTTTATATTGTTATTTAAAGTACTTTTGAGGTTTTAATAATCAAAATTAAGGCCTAATGTATAAGTATATTGATTAGGTAGAGTTTTAGAAGGTGTATAGTTTGTTTCTTAGTTTTATAAAGTTTTAAAATATTGCATAAATTATACCTACGAATTTTTTAATAATAGATTATAGTAAAGAGTTAAATAGAGTAGAAAAAGAAAAGAATACCAAAACAAATAAGATTCTTGAATTTTATATATCTAATTCAAAAGAGTTGGACTCTAAATAAAGAGACCAACTGAGTTAGAGGACTATCACATGCAAAGTTGAAACTTACATGTCAGAAGGAAAAGGCTCTTAAAAGTCCTACATGTCGCAAAGAAAGAATTCCAAAAATCTTACGTGTCGCAATTTCAAGCAAATGTTTCAGCTTTTTTTATATATACTAGCTAATGAACCCGTGCAAATGCACGGGATGGCCCTTTGTTTCATGCAATCAAACCAACATTGAGCTTATTTTCTTCTCCTTTTTCTCTTTGTTGCATTGATAAGATGGAGAATGGCACTCGAGGCATGTACTTCTGCTTATCCACTCAAGTGCAGGTAAATCTATCTTAAACTGGCTTGCTATGGCAATTGGCAATCTACAATCCCATACAGCTTAGGATTGACATGGAAACAACACTTTCCGGCTACTTTACGTATCACTACGAAGGCATGAGTATAACACCACAGCTATGAGGCCGGTAAAGCTTGAAATTCATCATGAAGTCATTATTCCATCGAACATGTATTCACGGTTGCTCAAGGTTCCAGACAACACCCGAGGTGTGATCACCGACCAAGGTTCCAGACAACACCCGAGGTGTGATGTGATCGCTGACCGAAATGGCAGGCTTGCTTCACAGTGGCTGTTTGAGTAAATGCATTTCTGGTGTACGAGAGATTTATATGTTTAAACTTGCTGCATGTACAATGTAGAACGGTAGATTGTTTGATTAGGGTGTGAAGAACCTTAACGTCAATAATAACAGTTGCTGTAATGCTTTCAAATTGCACTTTCCTTTATTTGAACTTTATTTTATCTTTATAAGTTCACAAAACTTTATCGTCATTGATCCTTTAAGCCCATTAAAGAATAAGAAGCTAGAAGAAAATGCAAAAACTTAATTAAGATCACCACCTCATCATGCCGCCACAGCCTTAGTTACATAGTTCTATAACAGTTGGTGAGCTTGATTGTGAGCTATGCTTGCCATTCTGACTATGGATGATGAGCTATGGCGGGGCTGTCGAGCCCCCTATTACGCCGGAATAAATTCGAGCCCACTCACTTCTTTTAGTTTTAAACTAAGATAGGTGGATTTGCTTCTTGTCACCAAATTAGAGAGGTCGATCGCCAATTCTGATCTTTTCTTCAACAGATATATACAATTACGTATTTTTTGTATCCTTGTAAATATATCTGGAAGTCAACGCCGTATGTCTAATTGAAAGCATCAGTACCATCTGTACATCCCCAGATAGCTACAGCCTGCATGCATGTCCTATAAAATCCCCAGCTAAACATAACAATGAACCTCAGAGTATACTGTAAAGCTTTGAAATGGCCAGTTATCTAAACCACCATAGCCAAAGCCAAAATGGCCTTAATAAAGCTCAAGTGGCCGTGATCATGGTGCCAATTCCAGCGCAAGGACATCTAAACCAACTCCACCTCTCCCGCCTCATCTTCTCCTATGATATACCCGTCCACTACGTAAGCACCACTATCCACAACAGCCAAGCTTCGTGTCCACGGTTTGGACCCTCTTTGCATCCCCAATGTCCATTTCCATGAATTCCCAATCCCTCCTCCACCAAACCCTCCTCCATGAATTCCCAATCACACCTCCATCTATTATTCGAGGCAACGTCCCACCTCCGTGAGCTGGATGCCAAACTACTATCCACTCTTTCTCCCACCGCTCAAAGGATTATTGCTATTCACGACTATCTAATGGCTTTGGTCGTTCAAGACATCGTTCCGATACCAAATGGAGAGGCCTACACGTTTCAGAGTGTGTCCATATTTCAGGTCTTTTGGTACTTCTGGGACGCAATGGGAAGACCTTTCCCTGTCGAGTCCGAAATACTAAAAGAACTTCCCTCCCCCAAGGGTTGTTGCTCTCCAGAGATTACTAAATCACCATTCAAAGAACTTCCTTACCAAAAATTCCACAGCGGTGACATTTACCATACATGCAGAGCAATAGAAGGAAGCTGATTTGCTTACGAAAGAAGTTGTTAGTGGTAATACAAAGTCATGGGCTATTGGACCCTTCAATCCCGTTACAATACATGATCACAAGAATTCAAATCAGCGCCACAGTTGTTTGGAGTGGCTTGACAAGCAAGAAACAAACAGCAGCATTTTTGTTTCATTTGGAACGACAACTTCATTAACCGATGAAGAAATCCAAGAGTCGACACTTGGCTTAGAAGAAAGCGAGCAGAGGTTCATTTGGGTATTGAGGGATGCTGACAAAGGAGACATATTTGCAGGTTAAGTAAGAAACTGCCAGAAGGATA
>JAVXUO010000780.1:0-166406 GCA_033065855.1 Escallonia rubra
CTTTTCTTGTCAATCAAACACATAAATAATAGTCCTCCCATTGTAGAAAAGTATCTACAACTTTACATACGTTGACAATCAATTGTTGCTTAATCTACGTGTTTTTACCTTTGCAATGGCAGAAACTTGCAGGAAAGTGCAGATCTAATTATGGAGATTCTTTGGGAAAAGCTATTCCTTCTTGAATATTGGCGCTCGAGGAATAAATTCATGAATTTGCATGGTTCATATAAAAAAATATATTTTATACAGACGCTTAAGAGTGCCTCACAATAATATCCTATGCATCTTTCACCACAATAATTAATTGTATATCACCCATGTTGCGTTGCTCAAAAGTGTCTTGTTACATCGTTATGCTGGAACTCAATAGTGCCGTTTTGCAACTGTTGTCATTACCGCTAAGTAACGCTTTGAAGAAAATATATGACACTTTATAGAGATTATGTGATTTCAAATACGAGAGAATGGCCAGAGGTAGAGGCACTTGTTGTACCATAACAAAGCCCTTCCGCGTCACTTGATAGTGTTTTATAGTTCCTACTTTGTAGCAACACCATAAGAATAGTGACAACCCTATCTCGGGATTGGATTATGGGCACCAACTTATCCACTTTAATATATCCACCCCAATAAGATATTTATTACGACACTTTGAATTGCCTCTAAAACAAGTTTATGTTGTGTTGAGAGCTTCAATGTCCACCGGTGAAAATCGAAAATATCACTTTACTTGAAATTGGATGCTAAAATTATGTGAAATGATGATATTCCTAGACAGCATGTCCTTGGAGCTAAAACTGAAGTTTACAAATATGGTGAAATAGGACTACGCGCTGTGCCTCGACCAAGAGGAAAAAGATAGATTGAAAAACAGAGAGAGAAAATGAAAAAAAGTAATTCAAATTTGTCATGAAAGAAATTTTGTCTCGTCATTGAGATTCTTTTTCGTCACTCAAATATGAAAGAACAATTTTTTATTTTTTTTATCTTTTTGGCCAAACGACAAGAAGATGAGAAAAGGACCTTGGCTTGATATATGTTGGGAAACAGGACAAGACTCACAAGAGTGAGTGGATGCTGAGTGTTTTTCCGAATTAATACATATTTAAAATTTAATTATCAATATACTTATTTTGAAATTTATTTACCTGCATACCATACTTTAGAAATCGCTATTTAAAATCACGTTTTTAAAGTAGAAATCGTTGTTTCAAACATCGATTTCTACTTTATTTTTACTTTAAAGTAGAAATCGCTGTTTGAAACCACGATTTTTAGTAGAAATCGATGTTTCAAACAACGTTTTCTATCTTGAAATCGTGGTTTCAAACAACGTTTTTAAAAAATATGGTATGCAGGTAAATAAATTTTAAAATAGAGTATATTAATAATTAAGTTTTAAATATGTATTAATTAAGGAAAAACTCAGTGATGCTACCAAAGCATCGGGCATTATTGGCCTCAGAGATGCCTGCGATCCTACATACGACACTACCTTCTCAACACCTCAATTTTTGAATCATTCACTGAAGCTTTTCATTATATATACACCCCCAGACGATCATACTCGCACATCAACTTTCTTTCCTGGGCAATTCTTCTCGCTTCATAATCATCACCGTCGACTCCACCTCAATAATTAAGTCATGGCAGAACTGTTCCTTTCTAGCATTGCAGATTTAGTGATAGGGAGGCTAGGTTCCCTCGCTGAGCGTGAGATTGGATTAGCATTGGGCGTGACAGGCCAGTTGAACAAGCTAAAGGGCACCTTATCTACTGTCAATGCCGTGCTCGTGGATGCTGAAGGACTACAAGAACCACCCGCTCAGCTGAGTGTATGGTTGGGAAAGCTTAAAGATGTTTGTTATGCTATTGATGACATTCTAGATGAGTTTGAAGTCATCGATTTGCAGCAGCAAGTGAACCAAAGGAGTATACAGAGAAAGGTACGGCACTTCTTTTCATGTTCAAATCCACTAGTATTTCGGTTTAGAATGGGTCATAAGATTAAGGAAATTGGAGAAAAACTAGACCAGATTGCAGCCGATAGAAACAACTTTCATCTACCACATGTCGAGAGGAGCCTACTCCCGCATCGGCAAAGAGAAACCCATTCATCTGTAATTGCTTCTAATGTTATTGGCAGAGATCATGATAAAGACCTTCTCGTACATAAGTTAGTCAAAGTAGCCGATGGGGAGGGTGTAGCTGTTATTCCTATACTGGGGATTGGTGGTCTAGGAAAGACAACACTTGCTAAATTGGTTTACAACGATGAAAGGGTGGTTAAGTATTTCGATTTGAGAAAATGGGTGTGTGTGTCAGACGAATTTGATGTCAAAACGATCATTGGAAACATTGTCGATAAGAACTTGACCCTACAACAATTGCAAGAATACTTTCAAGAGACTTTGTCTACTAAAAGGTATCTGCTTATCTTGGATGATGTGTGGAACGAGGATCTTCAAAAGTGGAGAGAACTGAGCGATTTGTTGTTGTGTGGTGCACCCGGCAGTAAAATTGTTGTGACTACTCGTAGCCCGTTGGTCGTGTCCACACTCGACCCCATTTACGTTCACAACTTAGACGGTCTTTCGGAAATGGAATCCTTATTCTTGTTTATGGAGTTGGCGTCGGGGAAAGGGCAGATGGAGCAACACCAGAATCTTAAAAAAATTGGGGAGCAAATAGTGAGAAAGTGCAAGGGGGTACCTTTAGCTATTACCACGTTAGGGAGCCTTTTGCATATGAACACTGAAGCAAAGGATTGGTGTTCTGTGAGAGATAATCCCTTATGTAATGTAGAGCAAACTCAAGGAGGCATTTTACCGGCATTGAAATTAAGTTACAATCATTTACCTCCTCATCTGAAACGATGTTTTGCTGTTTGTGCAATTTTTCCAAAAGATTATGATTTTGAGGCTTCTGAATTGATCTACAAATGGATGGCTCTAGGACTCCTTGGGTCAAGATACCAACCTGAAGAGGGAGAAGATATTGGCAAGAAGTATTTTATTGAATTATGCTCAAGGTCATTTTTTCAGGATGTAGAGGATCGTCCTGGACGTGGTTTTTTCATGGATACCGAGTTCAAAATGCATGATCTGATGCATGACCTGGCATTATCAATAATAGGAAGTGAAAGCTTAATCTTGACTAAGGATAGCCCAATGGTTCCAAATCAAAAGGTTCAGCACGTGTATTTTAGTAATGAAGATTTGTTGAGGAATGATTTTCCAAGTTCTCTTCTTCAACTAAGAAAATTGCAAACAGTTATGGTTGAATCAACCATTACACAGGGTTGCAGCCAATCGTTTGTTGATACGTGCGTTTCAAGATTTAAGTGCTTGCGGATTCTAGGTGTAAGGAAGCCCATACTCGAGCCCCTACCACGATCCAGTGGGGGTTTGAAGCATCTGAAATACCTGGACATAATTGGGAACAGAAATCTCAAATCTCTTCCTAGATCCCTTTGCAAATTGCAGGGTTTGCAAACACTACAATTAAAGGGATGCTGGAAGCTAGAAGAGTTGCCTAGGGATTTTGGAGACCTAATCAGCCTCAGATGCTTGGGTCTGGCAACACAGAGAGATTTCTGCCGGAGAATGTTTTCCAAAGGTTGACATGTCTACGAGACGTTAGCTATTTCTCAATTGTGAAAATCTAGAATGTCTATTTCAGACTAAGGGGAACAAGACTCAAGCATCCCGAGTGGCCTCCGCGATTTAAGAATTTCCTCTTGTCCCAATCTAGGCTCATCACCGGGTTTGCCATACCTAACCAGTTTAGTGGGCCTCAGCAAGCTCGACTTGAATATGGATGAAGAAAGTATACGTGGCACGGTGTGGTCTAAGCCTCGACTTGAATTAGTTACGTTGAGTGGCTGGTTCCAAGTGCTGCCAACACGCTGACAACTTTATTGCCGACAACATTGCCGGAAGATCTCAATGCTCTACAAGAACTAGATATCCTCACGTGTCCAAAGTTGATGTCTATGCCAGGAGGCCTCCACGCGCTTCAAAGAATTGACATAAGGGAGACTGGTGAAGATTGGCACAAGATTGCTCATGTCCCCGACATTTATCTCCAGTTAGTCAAGATCTAGAATTTGATTTGCAACTTCTCAGGTACGCTGCTCTAATTTTTATCCACATTCTGATAAGCCAATAAATATTTATAGCCCGAAGCTATAAGCTATAAATATTTATTGAGAAGAGTTATGACCTAAAAAACTACAGCAGCTTACCAAAACTGAAATTAACTGCAAATCTTGGCTTTTTTAAAAGGATTGCATTTTCTAGCTATATACAAATCTTGGCTCTGCCATGTCTCCATTATACATCCTTCTTAGGCATGCCGCGTGCTTTGTTTCTTGCGAACAAACCAGATTTCAAACATTGAGCTTATTTTCTTCTTTGTTTTCTGTGTTGCGTTGATAAGATGGAGAACTGCACTCGAGGCATGTACTTCTGCTTATCCACTGAAGTGCAGGTACAATCAACAATCTCATGCAGCTTAGGAATGGCAAGGAAACAACACTTTCCGGATACTTTATGTATCACTATGAAGGCACGAGTATAATACCACAACTATGAGGCCTGTAAAACTTGATATTCATCATGAAGTGACGAACATGTATTCACGGTTGCTCAAGGTTCGAGACAACACCAGAGCTGTGATCACTGACCAAGGTTCCAGAGAACACCCGAGGTGCGATCGCTGACCGAAATGGCAGGCCTGTTTCATGGTGGCTGTTAGAGTAAACGCTTTTCTGGTCTACAAGAAATGTGTATGTTTAAACATGCACCATATACATGGATGTCTATGTAGAATGGTAGATTGTTTGATTAGGGTGTGAAGTACCTTAGCGTTGATAATAACAGTTGCTTTGATGCTTTCACATTGTACTTCCCTTTATTGGAACCTTATTTTATCTTTATATTAGTTCATAAGACTTTATCATTATTGATCCTTTAAGTCCATAGAAAAATAAGAAGCTAGAAACTCATTCTTGCTGCTAAATGTCAGCGATACTAGAAGAAAATGCATAAACTTGGTATACGATCACCACCTTATTGTGCCACCAGAGACTTAGTGACATAGTTCTATTACAGTTGGTGAGCTATGGTGGGGCTGTTGAGCCCCCAATTACTGCAACTATTTTTCCCTAGTCGGAATATAATGAAAATATCTTGGCATGTTATGATGATCATGCCGGAATAAATTCGGCAATGGCTGTTTTTTGCCTAGTGGATTTGCTTCTTCGACAGGTACATCCCCAGATAGCTAATAGCCTGCATGCATGTCCCATAAAATCCCCAGCCAAGCATAACAATGAACCTCACAGTATACTCTAAAGCTTTCAAATGGCCAGTTATCTAAGCCACCATAGCCAAAGCCAAACTGGCCATAATAAAGCTCAGGTTGCCGTGATCGTGGTGCCAATTCCAGCGCAAGGTCATCTAAACCAACCTCTCCACCTGTCCCGCCTCATCTCCTCCTAATATATACCAGTTCGACACGTAAGCACCACCATCCACAGCCACCAAGTCAAGCTTCGTGTCCAAGGTTTGGACCCTCTTTCCATCCCCAATGTCCATTTCCATGAATTCTCAATCCCTCACCTCTCTCCTCCACCAAACCCCAATGCCTCTATCAAGTTCCCTTCACACCTCCATCCATTATTCGAGGCAACGTCCCACCTCCGTGAGCCGGTTGCCAAACTACTATTGTTATTCACAACTATCTATTGGCTTCGGTCGTGGAAGACATCATCTCGATACCAAATGCAGAGGCTTACACGTTTCAGAGTGCCTCCGTATTCCAGATCTTTTGGTACTCATGGGAGGCAATGGGAAGACCCTTCCTGTCGAGTCCGAAATACTAAAAGAACTTCCCTCTTCCGACGGTTGTTGCTCTCTAGAGATCACTGAATTAGCATTCAAAGAACCTCATTACCAAAAAATTCAACAGCAGTACCATTTACAACACATGCAGAGCAATAGAAGGTCAATACATCAATTTGCTTACGAAAGAAGAATTAGTGGTAATACAAAGTCATGGGCTATTGGACCCTTCAAACCCGTTACGATACGTGATCACAAGAACTCAAATCAGCGCTACAGTTGTTGGGAGTGGCTTGACAAGCAAGAACCAAACATCGTCATTTTTGTTTCATTTGAAACGACAACTTCATTAACCGATGAACAAATCCAAGAGTTGGCACTTGGATTAGAAGAAAGCGAGCAGATGTTCAATTGGGTATCGAGGGATGCTGACAAAGGAGACATATTTGCAGGTGAAGTAAGAAAAGCTGAACTGCCAGAAGGATATGAAGGGTGAATTAAACGAAAAGGGATGGTGGTGAGAGACTGGGCACCCTAAATGGAGATCTTGGGGCACCAGTCGACGGGTGGGTTCCTGAGTCATTGTGGGTGGAATTCGTGCATGGATAGCATGAGCATGGGAGTACCCATAGCAGCATGGCCTATGCATTCAGACTAGCCACAAAACGCTCTGCTAATAACAAAGGTACTAAGAACTGGCATTTGCTGTTAGGGATTGGGATCATCGAGATGAGTTAGTGCCATAATCAAGAATTCAAGAAGCCGTTGAAACGTTGACGGCATCGAAAGAAGGAGATGATACAAGGGAGAGGCTGTGGAATTGGGCACTGCAGTTAGGAAATCAGTGGAGGAAGGAGGCATTACTCGAATGGAGTTCGATGCTTTTATTGCCCACATTACCAGATAAGTCTACTCATCCAGCTAGGGGATTGCAAATGTTTAAGTGACGAATAAAACAACAGAAAATGTCATCTCTAGCGTCACATCTAATAAATCACGCAAGATTATGTTTCTTGTTCAACTTAAAATAAATGGAGCGTACTACTCTATGACCAGATCTTCAATTTTTTTCTAAAGCTTGTCAAATAGGTTATGTCCTTGGAACCTCGATCACTGGCTTCCTATAAGTTTGCATGAAGGAAATATCAGTCATATAGTAGAATCTTCTTTTTGTTCCTTCTTCCAGGTTGAGCCTTGAAATAATTGAGGATGGAGTCTACCCCTCTAATTCAACATTTGGAAAAATGCACTACTTATTGAGTTTTAAATGCTGAGAAAATCTTAGTTCAGCTTCCGAGAGAGAATCAAAATATAAAAAACAAAACCTTGAATTGGGTGGTTCCATTTCTGCTGCTCATTTGCTTGCTTAAAAGTTAGACCTAGGATTCCTATTTATACTGCTAATTCCTGTTTCCTTTCCATTTACTCATTTGTCTGAGTTTGTTCCCTTGTTTGTTGCTGGCTTGCATCACACTACAAACCTTACCATATAAACAGCCAACCCTACACATCATTTTTTTCCCCATGAACAATCCTTCTCCATGATCATCACTCCCTTAATCCGCCTCAAGATATGGCAGAATCAATTCTTCCCTTCACCGACTTGAAAAATATGGTATCCCCCTGTTCCCTCCCATCTTCCCTATAAAGGGGTAGCAAAAGATGGAAATTTCTATGGTGCATTCCAAGGGGCAGCACTATCACTAGAACTCCTGAAACACAATGGCAACATCACTTTCAAGGACTCCTGAGAGTGTTAACGTGATTCCACTAGTTGGGACTTTGGTTTATAAAACATAACTGAAGAGAAGGCTTCCTAAAACCTCAATTTATAAGTACTACAAAGGGCTTACTAACTTGGCTTCTCAACAAAGCCATACTCGTATCGTGTGATGCTCGGGATTAATGCTAAACATTAAAAGGGTGCATTTGAAAAGGTAACATAAATGACTGCCTAATTTCTCAAAGTGGGATCTTATTTTGGGACGGCTAGAAACAGAAAGGACAGTAATTAGGGACGGCTCAAATATTACCTTCGCTTATGGTTTCCTTCACAGTTACAACAGTGAGGGTAGAGTTTACTAGGCTGCTAATATGTTGCAGTATATGCTTCAACAAGAAAACCTATGCCTTTACATGTTCATGAAGCCTACAATTACAAACAAATGATTCATATTATCTCAAAACAATAATTTAGGTAAACAGTTGATATATCCAAAGAAACTTTTACTTAATGCTATTGATCTGAGAATATCTGCTAGAAGAAATATTAAAAAATTCACGGGCATGCTTGATTGATTCAGGTTTCAACTAAACTAAAAAGACTTGCCTCTCAAAAAAGGTCTTACTAACTTGGCTCCTCAAAAAAGCCAAACTCGTATTCTGTGATGCACGGAATGAGGATATTAGTAAATGGAATGCATCCATAGACTTGTTGATGGCAGTAAAATCATTGCACTTCAACATTATCAATCAGTCTGGCTCGATCAGGGACCTAACCTAATTACTACATACATCTTAAGATGTCTTCCTCGTTCGGTTTAACTACATTTGTTAAGGAATTGGACGGATAAAGATATATCAGTACCTCGCAACAATGGACCATGGTGATCAAGTACAAGGTTGGACATAAGATCCATAGGAAAACCAAGGAATCTCGAGTGGTCTTTCGCGGAAAACCAAGGCTGGATCTAACATCCCTCTTTGACCCAGCAAACAGTTTGAGAGAACTACATGACCAGAATAGATGCCAGTCAACTGCTGCTACTGCTAATGATTTTGGTTACCAACACTTCTGTCTAGTTATCAGTACTTAATGCTCAATATTGAAAGGGTGCATTTGAAAAAGTAACATAAATGATTGCATAATTTCTCAAAATGGGATCTTATTTTGGGATAGTTATTTAGGGAGGGCTGGAATATTACCTTCGCATATGGTTTCCTTCACAGTTACAACGGTGAGGGTAGAGTTTACTAGGCTGTGTTGCAGTTACCGCATTTTAATCCCCTATATGCTTCAACGAGAAAACCTATGCAATTATATGTTTAGGACGCCTTCAAATTCCAAACAAATGATTATATTACCTCAGAATCTTAGTTTAAGTAAACAGTTAATATATCCGAGAAAATTTTAGTTAAGCATTGTGCTAAGGTGCTTCATAGCTTGAACTGCTCTTCTGAAAGAAGCTGGATAACAGTTCAAAATCTTACATGTATGCTAAAAGGGGACATGATTCTATACAGTTCAAAAGGCAACAAATCACTAGGAGAAACAATCGGCAAAAACTTTAGTGCCAACCAATAGTTTAATTAACGCGGCAACTTTGACCATGTTCTTAAAGTGGCGGACTTACATGCTTGTAGCAGGTAACTTTGTGGGTAACTAGTATTGAGGCGGCAACTTTAAGCATTTCCAGACATGAATCAGGTAACAACACAATTTTCACTACACATTGATATCGTCAAAGTTTTTCTGTAAGCATCTATGGCATCAGAATCAGTATCTCCTCCCTTGACTCCGGTCTTGAATGTGGCAGACGCTGTAGCCTACAAAGAGAAAGAAAGACTGATTTAATCTACGAATATCTGTTCGAAGAAATATTAACAATTCATGGGCCTGCTTGGTTCATTCAGATTTGAACTGAACTAATAAGAGTTGCCTCGGCAGAGGATTTAACTAAGCAACACAACTCATGTCTATGCTTGGTCGGATGGACGAGCTTACAAAGAATATTCAGGATGAAGTCTCATGTATGTTTGGTGTATTATCGTAGGACTACTTGTTAATTTATAGTAACGGAGAAGTACTTTAGAACTCAACGGCTTCAGGCTAAGCCAGACTAGAATCGAGTACTTGGAACACAATGTTACCAAAACTAGGAGGAGGTCCAGGGGAGAGGTAAGGATGCCAAAGCACGAATACCTCCTAGGCGTTGGTCGTGTCCGATATTCACAGAAACCCAGACACTACAACAACACCTCTGGACAAGTGTCGGACACTTTTCTTTTTATTTTTTATTTATCAGACACCACTCGAACAAGAGTCGGAAACATACAAGGCTTAAATGTAACTTTTAGAACTTACTTTCGGTTCCTGGATACAATACTAGGGAAAGTTGGGAGTCAATTTAGGAATCAAAGTTAGAACCTTAAATTATCAACATGTTGTAAGTACCTTCCTTTGTTCTCTGTTACGGTGTTGCCTAACTAAGAGGGAGACAAAGACAAAGGCGATGCCGGAGGATTGACATCAGAATCTAGACGGAGTTACTGCATCTTTGTTCTCATCTCTTTCTTTTTTTTATTCTAATGGACTGCTGCTTTCGTATCTTATTTCTTATTTTTCTTCTTTCCTCCCTACCGCTTCCTTTCTCTACCTATCCTTTTATCTGTAGCTAAGAAGAAAGACAAAAACTTTCATGATTTTGTTCCGATCAACTTCTTCAATTTTTTGCATCTCCTCTTTCTTCATGTTAAAATTTGCTTCTTACTTGATTTCGGAAATGGATTTAAGTGATGCTAGTAGTGTACTAAGTTGAGCAAGGGCAGATGTCCAACGTGAACCTTTGTGGAGATTTGCAACAAGGGGTAGCAAGAGTGCACAAGGAAATTTGACTTGGGAGCGCAATTTTAGAGTTTGAATGTGCTCGAGTCTTAGCAAAGGCATACATATAGACACGCAGGCACGTGAACACACACACACACACACACACATATACCAATTCCGCGGGCGATATCCACTTTTTTTTTTTGTGTGGAAATTGTGGTGTTTGATGTCCCGGTCGGATGTGGTGTCGGTGTCAGTGTCAGTGCTACGTAGATGCATGATCAACCAGTACCTCAGAAAACTACTTTTACCTATATGGGATTAACAATGCACAGGGTGGAGCAATTGACCAGGACAAGAGCATGTTGGTAACGTGGAGGTCAACGTTTAGGATTTTATGTGATCGTACCATTTTTCTCAAGATAAAGGAAAATTTTACAAGCAATGAGGCCAAAAAATGTGGTATGGCTCACAGTGTTGGGCAACTAAGAAACTACATGTGAATGCTTAGGTGGATGTGCGGCCATAGAAGGAGAGCTAGAATAGCAAATGAGGATGTACAATGTTCACAACAAGTGGGGTAGTGCCGATTGAGATAATGAGGGAACATCACTCGAGATGGTTTGGTCATATCTAATGTAGGCCTTTAGATAAGCAGAAGTGATTTGTGCCAAGTTGATGGTATAAGACGAATAAGGGATAAACCGAGGATAACTTTAGGAGAAGTAGTTACAAAAGACTTGATTGCTACAAATTTATCGGTGAAAATGTGCGTTGAGAGGTAGTGATGGAAGAAAAGGATTCATGTAGCCACCAACTAGTTTGCTAAGATGACGATGCTTGGTAGTACGAGTAGGGCCGAACGAATTTTACGCTAAACAGAGTGTGTTCGAGCTCGGTTTATATATTTGCATGGATGTTTGAACTCAACTTGTCTTCCTCACAAGCCAGATATGAATGTTTGAACTCGGCTCGAGTTCATCAATGCAAAACTTAGCTCAGCTTGTCGAGTTAGTCTGAGAATATAAATTGTATTGACAACTAGAGATTCAGACAACATGCGTCAACGAATTTTTGGATCTTCACAAAGACCGAAAATTTAAAGTCGTAGAAGATCTAAGATCTTATCCGTTGTGGTATGTCTCTGTGTGTGCGCCTAGGTAGTACGGACATGGACACCGTGTCGAATACCGACCAGGACACCGGACACCGCAATTTCTAAAAAAATCAGATTTTGGGCACCGCAAGATACCGCTATTTTTTTAATATATTTTTATTATATATATATATATAAATTCTAAAAACTAAAATAGCAAACAATAATAAATAACCACCAAAACAAGGAATTTAAATACAACTCATACTTAAATGTTAAATTCAACGTAGTATAGTACATAGTACATAACATAAGAAAGTCTTAAAAAGTCATACATGTACAGGACAAAATATTAGCTCAAATATCAAATACAATATTCAACCAAAGATGTGCCAAGCACTCCGAAACATAGTCGTTCGGTTCCATAGATATGCACCACAGAGAAAAAGAAGAAAAGAAATGAGAAAGTTTCAAGCTAAGTATAAAAGAAAAAAGAAAGAGACGACGGTACAGATAGAAGAAGGGCACCTGTTGGTCAGCGACGGCGGCGAGACCTCTGGCTACAACAGCAGCAGCCCTTGATGGGTTCGTCATCTTCGAAGACAGCAACCGTGAGATCCTTCAGCGACGACGGCGAGATCTTCAAGCAACGGCGGCAAGATCTTCCAGTAAGAGCGGCGAGAGATCCGACGATAGCAGCAGGAGCCCTTGACAGCTTCATTGTGGTCGGCAGATAGCAACCGCGAGAGGGGAGAGAGAGAGAGACGGTAATGCCTCCAACAGATTAGGACATATTAAGTAGTTTTTTTTATAAAAGATCCCCATATATTGTATCTATTACAAATTGACCCCCGAAATTAGTTCAAAAAATCATACATTGGCCCCAAACTGTGCGACACTCCTCGATGTAGTGTCGACACAGTGTTAGGAAATTAAAAAAAGAAAAAAAAATTGGACATAGATGAGAGGTGTCCGATACGTGTTCGGAAGTGACCGGAGGGTGTCAATAGGTTTAGGAAACCATACCTCCACCTAGGAGAGGTGTCGATGCTTCCTAGGTGTGCGTGTGTGTGTCTGGGAGTATGAAGTATGCGTGCACGTGCACTCGTTTGTGAAGAGGAGGAGAAGAGAGGCAAAGAAAGGAAGAGAATGCAATTGTGAGGGTATTATTAGGCTGTTAGGGTTTACCATATGGAAAAGGAGAGGAGTTGGGCTGCACACACTTGGGCTTTCTGGATGCATGTGGAGTCTAGGGCTTGGGCTGCATGTAAGAAATGTTTAGGCGTGGTATAGGACTTGGGTT
The DNA here is from genome assembly GCA_033065855.1 of Escallonia rubra. Taxonomy (NCBI): domain Eukaryota; kingdom Viridiplantae; phylum Streptophyta; class Magnoliopsida; order Escalloniales; family Escalloniaceae; genus Escallonia; species Escallonia rubra. The sequence goes on from JAVXUO010000780.1 coordinate 12,795, forward strand.
TTAAGCAAATTGAGTTTAGGGCTTCCATGCTTTATTAAGTTCATGCTCGGCTGACTTAGTAAACGAGTTCTAAAAGGTTGTTTCATATTTTATAAAACAAACATGAACAAGGTCTTTTTGGCATGAACCACGAGTTGTTCATGAACAGCTCGGTTGATTTACCCTAAGATTAAGGGACTATTAATGGCCAGATTGGTCACAAAGTACTGGATGACACCAAATAGCTGAAAAGGTAAAGAAAACTTTCTGTATATGACAGCCAACCATCTGAAATACTGGATATATTGAGGGCGTGCTAGTTGAACAAAAAGCTATTCTCTGCATCATAAAAGTTAACTTCATGAAAAATCACCATTTGTCTTCTTCATTTTCCCTAGTTTCTTTTATTCCAGTTGTCCACTTTTTTTGTGTGGGTTACATGGAGATATAAAAGTTCTTGTAATCTTAGCAGCAAAAAAGGCACTTCTGTTGGTGAGTCGCAGAGGTTGTTATGTACCAATCCAGCATAACATCCACAATAAACATATCAGCAGGCATACCAAAATGTGAAGAGCAATTACCATGTGCCCAAAGGAATATTGGGCGTATAAAGACGAAAACCAAAAGCACATTGTCAAATTTGTAATAAAACTAAACAACTGGTGACTATCCCAGATATATTAGTTCAAATGGAAGATAATACCTAAGACCGATATGAGATCAACGCTCTAATGCAACCAGTAAATATCATAAATGTCATATTGCCTTGCATTCCTGCAGGATATAATTAAGCATACAACCAAATAGTGCAAATTCAGGAGTCCATGATCTCACACTCAAAGCTAGAAACCTCAAGTCAAAAGACAAACAAAACTCTATAACAGAACCGCTTCACACTATTGTCATCTTTCGTTGTTTCTTTTTTCCGCCTGCAGTCCAGAGTTACTACACGAAGATCGCAAAACTAAATGCAAAAGGCAAAAATGACCTTCACAATTATCAACTTACAACAACAAAATAATAGTATCCAAATTTCTCGACCAACATTTCCACCTATCTAGAAGGTGCGGTCAAGCAGCCCAATTCTCTCGCATTGCGATGAAACTTTTCACCATAACAAAAACATAGAAATACATGCCGAACAAACCATGTGAAATACTCCCTCCGGACCATAAGTTATTCCCCCCCAACCCCTAACTAGAACTGAACATATAAACATCGAGTATATTACTTGATCCTACTTTTAAGTTGTCAAATCCTTATTCGATCGGTATATCACTAATCTGAGTTTCAGTCAATGTTTAGATCTTCAAATTCTAAACTAGGAATTCGCAAAGAGGATATAAATTGTAAGTCATGCAATTCAGTCAAAAAACCTGGTGTACTTGGAACTAACATTGTTGGGGCCCACCATGACGGAGGTGGGCGGCGGCGGCGGCGCATAGACTTCTTTGGGTCTTTCGGGATGAGAGGGTGGGTGGGAAGAGGAATCATGTCTTCTTCCAGAACGTCGTCGTACTATCGGCAGCGACAACGTCGTATTGTATCTCGCCGTAGGCCATCGCCATGCTTCTCTCTCCACCTCTGTCTCTCTCTCTCTCTGCTCTGTGTGCTCACTCCTTGTTTGCTACGCTTTCTTCTGAAAGGACCGTGTGTATGATTTGGATACAACTTTGGGTCAGACTTGGGCCGGGTAATATACTCTCCATGTCTGCTCCTGCTAATTAAACCGGCTCAACAAGTCTGTCATCGTCCTTCGGAGACAGTTTTGGGGGTCCGGCCCGGTTCATAAAATTGGATAGAGTCCAAATGGAAACTTGTTCGCTTCCATTCTCTCTCATTTGAATAGAGTCCAAATTTGACCACAAAGGAGAAGGCTCTGAGTGGGTCGATGTTTTTCAATCTAGCTCCATAAACGGATGGAACATAAGTGCACTACCTATATCCGTCGATTGGGATATGTGCACTCTCTCGTGAGCAAAGGTGCAACCGTCGCTAAAAAACTTTGGGCGTGAGTCGAAGTAGAGGAGCCCTTAGTGGGAAATATTCATAGTAGCCATGGCAATCTTGCTCAGAGAATCATTGCACTTTTGAGCAACTAAACTTACATCTCAGTTGACTTTCGTTACTGCCAATGTCGTAAAGATTAATACTTGAAATTTATTTGTTGAATATAGTAGCCTACTATTCGGATTGATGGGCGAAAAGTCAATCCTAGCATCTAACAACAACTTAATTGTGTTCATAAATTTGGACGGTGCATTTAGTTTAGGAACATACAAAAAGCCAGTTTGAAATGATTATGCAATGGTCAAACTTAATTTAATTTGGATGAAATAAAATTGATAGTTGTTTGACAAACATATAAAGTTTATAGAATTAGCTTTTAGAAGCTAAAAAAATAATTAAGAGTCCTTCCGCGAATTGATTCTCAAAAACGGTTTTTTGATTATAACAGAAACAGTTTTCAACAAAAAAAAAAGGTTTTTAGCAAAACCAGTTCCTGTTTGGCAAAAACTGTGAAAATTTTAATTCAAAACTATGTCAGACATTTGGATAAAAGTAGTAAATACAGCTTTAGAGTGAGAAGACGATAAAAAAGGCATCAAAGAACATGCAAAATTCTCCAAAGCTATTGTCAACATAAACTTTAGCGTAAGTGAACCACATATATTATGGCTAATAATTTCGCTCTTTTGTGAATTATCATATCCCCCATATATATATATATATATATATATATATATATATATATATATATATATATATATATATATATATAAACTTTGGCTCACCATTTTTTACTTGGGTTGTATGCAGGAAGCGTAGTTAAGTTGTAAAAGGAACCCAGGAGAGGGGGAAAAAATAAAAGGCATTCAATGTAAAGAATATGAGGATAATCTACTGCGTGTATTGGTACATGTTTTTATAAAAGTGCTAAAAACCATAAAAACCAGAAAAGTGCAGTTTACGCTTTTATTTTTTTATTTTTTTTTGTGGAGGTGTTTTAATCACTTTATCTTATTTTCCAAATAGCATACAAGTTTTTAACTATTTAAGACAGGTTTGGTCACTCTCAAGCACTAACTACACAAAGATTATGAATTCAATTTCATAACCTATTAGTGCAAGGATCTTTAACACATTTTACACAAGCACTAGACTTTGAAATTTTGCCACATTGAAAAGTGATTTTAGTACTTTTTATCCCAGAATCATTTATACCCTAAAACTAAGGTCAAAGCTAAAAATTGCTTCTGAGAATCGATCTCAAACAGACTGTAAATGCCGATGGCATAGAAAGGTATTGATCGCATGCTGGTAGACTATACCAACAAACAGCAAAGTATACAAGATGGTGCAATAATATAACTTTAGTTTCAATGAGCTCAAATTGGACATCTGAAAAGAAAGAGATCATGTGAATTATGAAAGAGGCAACACAAAATGAATGTAGGCAAACTCTACATGTACAAGGAAGGGAAGTCTACTCATTAGAAGAAGAATGCAAGAATGTAAGATGGGTAAAGCCTCGTATAATTAAGCTTGTTTTCTTCATTAACTAAACCTGTTTCTTTCCCTCAAAAGGGGACCAATTCTGCCCCTCATAATGCACAGAGTTTCGCGTTTGGTATACTTCAACAGGTCAAGGGCTGCAGAGGTTCTTAAGGTCCTCTTCTTGCGCGTACCAGCCAGGTATTATCTTTGAAAGATGGGGGTACAAATCCTTGTAGGAATTTCTGATTGTCCCTTCTGCAACTCCAGTTGCAATTGCAACATCTGCATCAACATATGCTTTTATCACTATCCATGGGCGTGGTGGAAGTATAAAACCTAGGATGAGACACTATAACCTGTTCTCTGAGCTAGTAAATTTGATGACCTGACATGCTCATATTACTTTAGATCTTTTGGACTGAATATTCTTCCAAACCAAGTGTCTGGAGGAAATTTAACCAACGGCTCCAAATTTACCTTTGAGGGGCTTCTTATCATCGGAAAGCTGGGTTACAATGTAAATAACTGCGGCAGCAATAGATATAGGGCTCCTCCTGTTACACCAGAACATTTAAGAGAAGTTTTAGAGCGAGCAGTCCACTGACTTCAAGAAGATTCATAGAACGAGTTCTCAAAATCCTAAGGCATTCAGGACCTAAAAAAGCACCATTAACGAGAGCCAGCATCCTGAAGGTTCGATGTAACAAAATTCTTCAAGTCATTAAGATATCAACAAAAACACAAAAAGGGAAAAGGAGTGATTGAGAAGATCTTTTCGATTCTCCAACACTGCCTAAAAGATCATATGTAATACGTACACAAGATCTTACAAGCACAACGGTCAAGTACTCAATTCTCCCTTTTTTGCTAGAGAACCAAGGTTACGGCTTTGACCCCATGGACTGATTATCACCATAGTTATTAAAGGCAAAGGCGCAGGCGCAAGGCACAAAGGGTCCTTGGAGCCTAGGCGCAGGCGCGCGCCTTTTTGAAGTGAGGGGCAAAATAAAAATAAATAAATATTAGTGCATTAAACTAATATAATCACGTAAAAAAATTCAGAAAATGATAATTAAACAAATTTTCAACACTAGAAAAAGTTTCAAATCCAAAAAGAAGTAGTTAATGCTAAGTGCATATGACAACGTCATCGACATTATGAGTGAGGGGAAAGGCAACAATGTTTTCCTTAAAAGGAAATCATAGGCTCCCAAGTCTAGTTGAGATTACTCTTCAACTTCATCTTCTTCATCTACCAGATGAAGTGAACGAATATATTTACTTAAAAGAGAGTAACAATTGGGGACGAGACGGAGACGCTAGCATAATGAATAATAATAAGAGAATCGATTGATTAGGAGTTTGTGATTTTAGGTATTTTTGTGATTTACATATTGATTTATTATGTTATGAAACAAAGAATTAAAAATAATGAACGGTTGAGATTATGCCGCGATACAAAAATAAAAAATTAGGATCTTTGTGCTTTTTTTGCGCCTTCACCACCGCCTTGCGCCTGGGCGCCTAGGCGTGCAAGGCGCGCACGCCTTTTCAAAGGGGCTGCGCCTAGCCCTAGGCGAGGCGCAGGGAGTGCGCCTTGCGCCTAGGCGCGCCTTTGATAACAGTGACTATCACCATACCTATTTTACTTAAGATCGAGGTTTATAGAATCGGGATCTTACCTTGGGTCAGTTAGAGTGTAGGATCAAAAGTTACAGAGATCTACTTTCAGCAATTTAGAACTATTATAGGATACAAGAGCATTAGAAGGACAGAAGTCTGAATCTCAGTATTATCACCTTTTGCCGTTTTGTATTGTCGGTTAATGTAGCACATGAATTGATTTAGGCATTTAGCTTTCATAGAGCAAGACAACATTGTTCACGTAGACGTCAAATTACCATGAATATACACTGAAAAAAAATAAATAAATAAAGACCCAATGACTTGTGTACCCAGATCACACTAGCCAGACCAACTAGAAGAAATCTATGTCACTTATCAACGTTGTTTTATATAGAAGACATTATTGTCGTCCTAGTCTAAATAGTAATGGAGATAAGTAACTCCTTGCTGAAGGTGAGAACAAAGAGGCAATAGGTTTTTTTTAAATGAGAATAAAGAGTCTGAATCTAAGTATTATTACCTTTAGCTATGAATTTTGAAAGAACAGTGATATGTATGGATGACAACAGAAGTTTCTAGAATCCAATAACACTTTGAATATATGGTTGGTTGGTTGAGTTTGTTTTGTCAATTTCTGTTGTGCTGCTCAATTCCCCTTGCTTGGTTTATGCTCTAATCTTATGGACATCAAGGTTCTTTCACATTGTAGAACTCCTATAATGAAGGTTTTAGTGTTGTTTTTAGTAGTGATTTCATTTAATTAATTTAATTCTAACTTTGACAGTTAGAAGTTCTAGTTCATTTTTATTAGTTTGTCGATTAATTTGGCCTGTTTGTTGTATTATAACATTTTTACTGGCCTGTAGTGAAGTGTCCCCCATTCCAAGGCTCGGTAATTGTTGTTTTTGTCAATATTCGCCTTTGCTAATTGTTTGGCCATTTAAATGAGCATTTTGGTAATTGTCAAATAGCGCTCCGTATGCAACATATGGGGTCAAACCAGTATATAATATAACAGGGATGGATCTGGCTATCATATTAATGAGGTATAGATCCAACCTTTCGAAAATGTCACAAAGCCACAATGTATTATGCCACATGCTATGCTGAAACCTTATCCCACTATCTCCTGACTACCATCCTGCACCACCACCATCACTTTGTCACCCTAACCAATCCCTTCCCCACCCCACAAACGCAGACAAACCCAATCCAGTGGTCACCAATTTGCAGCACCCAGCAACCACCATTTGAAAACACACTGGATCAACATTTCAAATGAGATCCCTTGTCATTCAGAGTCCACAGTAAGAAAATAAGATAGGCAAGAACAAATTTCGGTTAAGTAATATGACACTAACCACCGTCCTCACCGATCTATATTCTCGTGCAACACAGGCCTACCTCTTTGCATTGCCACTGTAAGTCCATCTCTATATTACAACAACATTTTTGCAGTTTTAGTTTTATTTGGCAGAGAAGGAAATTGAATATAGAGGGTGTTGGGGGACACTGTTCATGGATCTGGCCAATAGTGCATTGGCACTATATAATAAGCCGGAGCACCCTTATGGTGTCATCAAGCGAAAAGGTATTATAAATGCCCACTAAACTAACAAGAATAGAACACATTTCACAACAAAAGTTATTACCCTCACCCCCTCATTTTGTTTCTCTCCACACCGTTTCACTTTTTTTAGTTTCTCCTTTTTATACTGTCAGCAGCTTGTGTAAGTATAGGCAGATACATACATTTAAAGCCGAAAAAGTGATCCTCAAACTATGCTGCCACTGCCAAGTTTCCCCTCAGACTAAATTAATAGCAAAATACTCCCACAAAGTATGGCATGAGTTGCAACAGTAGAAGAAAAATCACCCTGCAAAATGTATAATCTCGCAAAAAATCCATGAGAAATTTCTTTTTACTTATCTGAACGCGAGGGTGGTCTGGCTACTTATGCCTATACCATTTTATTCCAGCTCTCTCAACCAAACCCCCTTAAAACCCTCTCCCGCACCAGGTCCGCTGGTTGGCTCCACTTCTATCATCAATCAACACTACAATAGTCCTTGTTTAATATGTCAGATATTATGTATTATGATACCCTTCTAACCTACGACGTTATGCCATTTTATCAACACACAAACCTACCAAGCCCAGAAAATATGTGATGTTGCCACGGTACGGTATATGGAAGAAATATCACAATGTACCACATATCCCTTATCACAAATTTTATCCGCTAAGAAGTTCATAATAGCTGGAGACGTAGGACCTTGAGATGCCCAAAGGACCGATAACAATCAATAACCACTGCAGCCATGTCAAACGGCAATACTAGTAGACGGAAAACTCCAACCGAAGGGCAGAAATTTCCCAAACATGTAATCGCCTGAACCATTTCCTCATGCAATTAAAAGGAGAGCCTTTGATGGCTGAATTTCTTAGGAACTTTTTACAACCCTCACTTCGAACAGATTTTGGGTGGTGCAACTCTGGTCTCACAACTCCAGGACGAGGAGTATAATCATCCTCTTGGGGTCGTGGAGGGATGATAAATTGGTGGACGATTTTTTTTTCTACCTACTCAATATAAAAACCAATGAACCCGATTTATGAGCTCATTTGCTCTATCTCGTGTTAGTGGCCAAGCTTGTTTCATTTCTAGAACTCTTAAAAGTGCTGCTAAGAAAATGTCCCCAGCCAGAGGAGATCGCGGTAGGCAGGATGGATGGTTCATCCTTTCCTTTGGTGGATAGTGAAATTAAAGAATTCTTGGGAGACCCTTCGTGAAGTCGACGAATTTGTGCGAGAGCTGAGTGCCCCTTTTCCATTTCCCTTATATCCTGGGGATCAGGAGAGCTTGGGGCTCTTTTTTTCTTAATATTCCAGAGGGTGTGGTTGTACTTTGTTTCCTTCTTAGTTGGGAGTAAATTCATGTTTCCAAGATAACTATATTTTGTTTTGTCTAGCCCGCATGTACATTAGTTGAGTTCCATTAGAGATGGAGCAAATCACAAAAGCTCTGACAGAGAAATAGAAGAAAACCCGAACAACAACCGTTATATTAGCTATAGGTCCTCAAATCTACACTTCTATATTTGTAAGATACGAAAATTCAAACATTTCATAGGTTCTCTTTTCCATCCGATGTATGACGGATCTTACTAAGGGTGTGTAAGGCTGTCCTAAAAGCTGGTATGGTGGGCTAGGGCTTAAACTTAAAGGTTTTGCAACTGAGAAACTAGGGCTACGGTTTGGAAGCAATAAAAAGGGGTTTAATTGGCTGACTTGGTGCTATTATGGGTACTGTGAACATTGGGGTTTAATTGGCTGACTTGATGCTATTAAGGGTACTGTGAACATTGCCCGTGAGCAGTATTTTTGTATTTTTAAGTACCAACAAAATAGGAACAGCGAATAATAAAGGATAGGAAAACCTTTTGAGTCTCACTAAGGCCCTCTAAGAGTTTCGCCTAGAAGAAAGTCAATGGAATCACACCATTGACAAGAAAAAGCGAATTGCTTCTACTTACACAGCTTGCTTATATAGACAAAACGTAAAGACCTTATCTTAGAACTTATCTTCTAGAAAGAATCTTATAGATTACCAAAAAAGAAGACTACTAATAATAAAAGGAAAATATAGTCACTACTTAAACTAAAGACTAAACCCAGTAGCAAGTGGACTTGGATAATACGGTAAGTACTAAAAGCTTCTGCACTTTCACTTAAAATCTCTGTTGTCTTTTCCTCCCGTTTACAAGAATGTCTTAGGGTCAGATCCCTATCATCATCATAGATTAGACCGAGCTCAACGATATTGAAGTCCCCAAAGTTGCCTTTTGGTTTTAATTGTCCAACTTGTAGTGAGTGTGGCATCTAAGTTTTTCATATCCTATCCACTCATCATTCATCCTCACCATAATCTACTTCGAGGAATTTTATTTTATCAATAAAAAATGGCAATGCTCTACTAAATTAAGTGTAAAATCAGTTTCGTAACATCAAAAGACACGTGTAAACACATGGGGAAACACATGAAATACCTTATATCAAACTCTTCTGATTTGTGGACAGCTTCCTGGGCAGCTTTAACTGCTTGGTTGGTCATTCCAAGGTTTGAACAAAAACGCCTCTGGATGATAGGTTTGTGTTAATGGAAAAAATGTAGCATATGGTGTGGCATCTTCTAAGAGAACAGACAAAAAATATACAAAAGCCTCACCATAAAATCGCCAGCATGTATAGTTCCCATCTCCACCGACTGACCCATCTCAAGCTCTAGTTGCTTTACTATGTATTCTTTTGCCCGCCCGATTTCCTTCTTTGTCGCTCCATTAGCAACAGAGCATATTTCTAATTGAAATCCACAGGTTCAAGAAAGCTCATACATATAGAGAGATATATGGAGAAGCACCCAGAATGTCAATAAAAAAATCTTAGGTTGTACCCTTTACAGTGCGGGGCTTGTCTTCTTGTCGACAAGCAATATACAGGCAAGCAGCCAATATTGCATCTTGGTTTCTCCCTCTACTAGATTTTTGATCTTCTACCTTCTTGTATATCTCATTAGCACGATCCTTGTAAAACAAAACGACAAAATTTCAGCAAGGTAGAAAAGAAACACTCACAATCTCTTTTTCTTTGTTCCTTAAAAGTCGCAGAGACGCAAATGACTAATAGTTTCAAGTATTTCAAAGAAACTTAAAAGGAAGTTTGCACTCTAATCAGTCACTATGCTCACAAGCATAAGAGGAAAGATTGTCGTGATAACCATTTGACACTTGAAAGGTTAATGCCATCAGCAAAATTTCTGCAATTGTGCACATATGCATGCTAACTTCTCAAATTTGAGTAACCAAGAGTAAAGCGCATACCTTTATAGTTGCAACAAGGCCCAACCTACAAGAAAAAGTGGCAGCATCAGCTATATATGTGCCAGACCAGAACTTAAGGTGATGTCAGATGTAAAGGATATAGAATCTGAATCACTAAACGAAAATTAACAACCACGGATAACGAAAAAATCGTACAGGCTGTGGTTCACTAGATAAGAATGACATTCTCTATTTCCTAGTCACAAGATACCGAACTGAGTACATGCACCGAGCAGAATTTTGTATTATGAGAAGAAAACTGAAAAAAGGGATAAAGAAAGCAGAAATAAACATAATAACACTGTACACACTACTCCAAAGTGTAAAATTTCACTAATAAACATGAAGAAAAACTTGCATAGGGACAGATGTGGAATCGCATTGGAATACTGAGAGATTTTACTGATCTATTAAGGGGTGCTTCAGAATTTCAACTTACCTTATTGAATATCGGTATTTACCTTGTTAGGTACTAAATCGCAGTATTACAGTATTTTTCATACTTTAGCATATTAAAGTTTCTTATTGTTTAAGTTAGATAACCTTATAACATGAATTGCCATTTCCGTTACTTGACAAATGGGTGAGGATCACTTATTAAAGAAGCTGCGGCTTTATCTTCCTTCCCTTTCAAAAGTGACTCAAAACCATAGCGGATCCGAGCCCCTATGGAAGATGATGCAAAATCTCACTTTTCCTGTCCTACCTACTTCAATAGATCTCCCAAGCCCAATTCTCAGCTATAGGTCAGATAACCCAGACATCAACCCCCTAGAAAGTAGCTTCCAAACCACAACCATAAAACGGAAAAATAGCTAGCATGACTTAAACTGGCTCAGCTATGACCTTCAGATTCTATCACCAATTGGCAGGCTCATTGCTGATATAGAAATTAAGCTTAGCTGTATCATCAAGAGTACTGCAGACGTGTCTACATGGCCTAGTCTCAACATTAATTGGCCCAACAATCTGTAAGCTTGCAGACGTTAGAAACTTACCTAAATCCATGTCTCCCACTGGTGACTGGTTGGAACAATAAAAGCTTCTTCAACTACTACTAAAACCAAATATATGACAACAAGAATGCAAAAGCATATAATTTAAGTCTTGCAAATCAAAGGAAGTAACTATTAGGAGGTACTCTCCACTACTATAACTACTTCTATAGCACTTGCATTCTACCAAAGTCACCAAAAATTACCAGTTCAATAGAAACCTTAATGCTGAATTCAGAATCCCAGAAATTCCCAAACTTCAGCGGATAATTCGCACAAAAATGTACTTAATATGCCTAAAAGGCACCTCTGTGCAAATATTCTAACTTTACTTCAGATAGTAACAGCCAGCCTATCAAATATAACATCAACCAATACTCAAACAAACGCCACGTGTAATCACATTGCATTGCAACCAAAATCGGAAGAAAAAACAATAAACTTGCAAACCGCCCATCATTACTAGCCTATATCCGCTAATATGATGGAAGAAATAGAACAGCAACAAACAAAATCTCCAACTCAATGCCTTTCCCTATATGCCAAAAGACCAATTTGAACATGTCCACTATAATGATCCAACAATTTGAGCTTTGCCCACATCTCCATAGTAACCAAACAAAACTATAAAGATCCAACAATTTGAGCTTTGCCCACATCGCCATAGCAACCAAATAAAACCCACATCAGGGTTCTGCTAATCCACCAACAGAATATCCAAAATCTAGGCATTTCCCACCATTTCACATTACCAAGTCCCGCATCAGTGTTCAGCTTATTCACCTGTCGTTATCCAAATTCTTGACCTTTTACATTAACCAGACTAATCCCACCTCAGGATTCAGCTACTTCACCTCCCGGAATATCCGTATTTTTTACCCTATACCACATTAACCAAACAAAAGCCACATTAAGGTTCAGCTTATTCACCTACGGGTATCCAAAATTTTTCCTTTTCCAACGTTTTTGCAGTACCCACATCAGGGTTTCAGCTAATTCACCAATGGGATGTCCAAAATCTTGGTTCTTTCCCGCATTTTCACAGTAACCAAACGGAAACCACATCAGGGCTCAGCTAATTTGCACACATAAACACACTCACTCACACAATCAAAAACCCACCTATCGGACATGGTGGCGATGGTCTTGAAGGCCAGAATGAGTGACCGATCCGGATTGGAACCGCGATTCTGCCACCGGCCCAACGAAGACGACAGAAAGTCGCTCGTGACCCCGTTGGGCTTCGAAATCACCGTCGAGAGCCCGCCGTCGGTGAGGAGCGGGTTGGTCGGGCCGCCGACACGGACCGGGTCGTTATCCCCCGACTCGTTCGCGAACGTCCTCCATTCGGACGTCTCGTCGATCGAGTGCGATTCCAAGACGAGTCCGCACTCGGAGCACACCGTGTCGCCGGCCGAGTGGTCGAACACCACCTCCGTGTTGCGCTTGCAGTCGGAGCAATACGCATCAGCCATGTGTGTGCGATTACTGTGTGTAAATCGCTCTGCGTCTGCGTGCGTGCGTTTCTCGGTTTCGAATTTGGGAGTTGTTTCGATGTGTTTGCTTTGCTTTTCCGCTCACCGATCTCTCTTTCCTTTCTCTCTCTTGAACTGAGAGGGTATTTATAACGTGGGGAGGGGTGTCGGGGTGTTAGGACGGTCATGTGGGTTTCATGGATGCTGCTGCTTGGGTGGACACTAGGGGTGAGCACGGTTCGGTTTGGAGGTCAAACCGTAAACCGAACCGTTACCCCTCGGTTTGAAAATTTGTGAACCGAACCAAACCAAACATTATCGGTTTGGACGGTTCGGTTTAGTCGGTTTGCCCACTTAAAGTGGTCGTTACTTTGCACACTACTAATTGAAGTTATATTTTTTTTAAATTACATATAATCTTATTTCATTCGATATATAAGTTCTCGTTGATGAACGAGAAATAATAAGTAAATATAAACTAGATATTGGTCACAAATTTTTTGTGTTCTAAGTGTTGTTAATATTTTTGTTTCTTTTAACTTTCAAGATTTGTTTATTTTGGAGTTGCTTAGTACCTTATATATGTAATTATCAATAGAATGTTACTAAAAATATATTAACATATCATAGGTCGGTTCGGTTCGGTTTGGAATCGGTTTCAAAGATGTGAACCGTGAACCAAACCGAACCAAGGTCGGTTTGGAAAATGTGAAACCAAACCGTTAATATCTTTGGACGGTTCGGATTGGATTGGTTCGGTTTGATCGGTTTGAACGGTTCGGATCGGTTTGAACGGTTTGATGCTCACCCCTAGTGGACACAAAGGGGATGTTTGGACCACCAAGCGCGTAGGTCAGCTCGCATGGGACTGTCGTAATTTAACCAGAAGTCTCGGGTTCGAGTCCTGAGAATGTAATTGCGTTAAAACTTGGTAGGGAGAGTTTTGCCGCCCATGTGGTCGTACCCGGCTCGAAGTGTGACAAACCTTATCACCCTTTTATAAAAAAAAAAAAAAAAGGATGCTTGGATGACTATGGGCCAATGACCTTCTTGCAGGAATTAATTTTCATTTTTCCTTTCTTTTATTTTTTTTTTGGTTAGGGAAAGGAATGTTGGAGTGTTTTGGGGGAAATTATTTTGAAGCCATATTATGGCAAGAAATAGTGAATTGGTATCATCTTATGTAAGGAAATGTTAATTAAAAATGATCATTTAAACCGTTCGAATCAATTTAACCGATCAAACTGGCTGATTACGAACTTATTTTACATAACAATCAGTTTGGTATTTTTTTTTCTTCAAACCAGCATTGAGTTTGATTGGTTTGGTTTTTTCTTCCCCTAATCGTTCTAAATCAAACTGAACCTATATATATATATATAAGACTCTATATATTTTATTTTAACATAATCGTAGTTATCTTTTAATTTGTACCCTATCTTTGATTTAACCATAATATATAAGTAAACTCTACCTAATCTCAATAGGTAGGCTTCAAAAAACTTGTGATTGTGATGTCAAATAGTTAATGGATAGGCCCAAACAAGTCCCAAAACTACCACAAGTCCAAACTAGTCCATCCGTCCAAGTCAATATGTTTGATCCGTCCACCCGTTGAAACTGAACTGCTGATGAAATCAAATTGTTCAATTACGGTTTGGTTTTTTTTCCCTTCCAAACCAATCGTGATCGATTCGGTTTGGCATTTAGCCTCCAAACTGAACTGACCGAACCATGCTCACCCCTAGAATAAAATAACATCGATGATTATATGAATCCTACTACGGAAGGTGGTTTTGAATTGCTTCATATACTTTTAGCATTTTTTACAATCAAATCAACTAGCAGTGCTACCGAATGATCAAAAATTACTTTTACACGATCACGTGTAGTTATATTACAAAATCACACATTGTTTCTCAAGGGGCTTCGAGGAATAATTCTAAGGTCCCTAGTTTCAATCGTCGTACTAACGAGCCATATAAAATTATAGTTCTAATTAAGCATAACAAAAAATTAAAAAGAAAATTGTTGTTTTACAAAACGCCGGATGGTTTTAGTGGACCCGCATGGGTAGGCTTGTCACTTGGTAGTAGTTCTTCATCATCAAGTAGTAAATTTCAATCGTTTGATGGTATAATAAGAATGTGTGATACATCCAAAATCATAAAAAACGCAAAATAAAAATATTTTGACAAATTTTAGAGGGGACATCAACGGATATTGTTAAGGATGTTTATGGCATTGTTCAAAGTAGTAGAAATCATTCGAGTTGACATGTTGCTACTAAATCTTTATGTGAGATCTGGACTTTTAATACTACAAATTTACAATTGCTCTATAATGGCTTACAGTCGGAGAATCTATTGCATGCAGTGGCCAGTGGCATATCAAAACGACGCCGTGCTATGTAGTTTCCTTCTTTTCCTTTTCTTTCTTTACAGCGATGTCCAACCAAATTGCTTCCATCCCGAGCAAACTTGATTGTTGCAAGCATCGTGCCATCTTCCATTTTCTTTGTCAGCACGGCGGTCAAGGGGAGGTCGGAAGCGGCTAAGTCGATGCGGATATGTAATGGCAAGTTAGCACAACCGTCGTCGTCGATGAAACGAAGATCCAAATCTGTCAAATCATGGTGTCCCGCAGGTACACTCACGTACATTAATTTGATTCAACTTTTGGTTGACAAAGAGATTGCAGCCGCCGTCGTCCATGGCCATCCGCAGTGATTACTATGACTTTGTAACTCACTCAAACAGTTTAGTTTACTAACCAAGATTCAGTGCAAGAAGGGCAGCAAGGTGTTTACTTTGGAGTATATATCCTTTTGTTAGTGCATGAAGTATACAAAGATTGGGACACAAAGCCTCAAGGTCCTATAACCTTGGCTTCTCTTATTTTGATGATAGTAACACATTTATTGTTTTACTAGTGCGTGCGCTAAGTATGTTTGTAGTAGTTACAAAGTTCAATAGCACAGGTGATGATAGACGGTGAAATAAAGGATGATCGAGAGTGATGGAGAAGAAGCTTAAACGCAATATCATGAGAAAGAATATACTTGGAGAGCTACATGGAATGCTTAAAGATGTTCATAGTTCAATAAGAGCTACACCAAGCTATAGAAAATGAGCCAAGATGGAGAGATCAAGGGCCAAGAGCTAGCTATTGGTAAATCTAGAAGAAGATTGGATCGACCATTTTTGGAAGAAAGCAAGAGAGAACTAAAGAAGGTCTTAAAGAGCTTGGTTGAAGATGTGTTGCCTGGAGAATCATGTGAACATGATAGAAATATGTATTGCCACCGGAAATACATATGTTCAAGATGCTCAACATGTTGAAAATTAAAGAAGTATTTGAAGGACTGGACCAAACGTTGCAAATTCTTGAAGGCGAAGATTTCTTAGGTAACTTTGGAGCTTAATATGGAATTCACTAGGATAAACAAGAGGCCAAGCATACATCAGTGGATATGTTTCTGTTTCATCGTTCCAGCACATCAAACAGAATACCAATTTGATTTTCTAAAAGGGAAAGGCCAAAACCTGAATGAACATGAAAGGTGCCTAAGCTAGAAAGTTGTTCTCAATCTCGTAGAATGCAACTGATATCTCCTGCATATGCCATAGGCTGCACGATAAAGTGCTGTTAAACATGCACAAAATTATTACCTACACCCCCCCCCCCCTCTTCAGGTGATAATTTGAGCCTCTTGACTATTTATACACAATATTGGCGTCATACGCATGTGAATGATGCGAAAACACTTTGGCATAATAATATAAACACGGATACATTAGTTTTACTATTCACCCTCCACATTTATTCACATGAAGCTACCATGCAGAATTATTCAAGAAGAGCTTACGCCATAAAACCATTCAAATGTGAAAGTGAGATCCTACTGAGATATTCAACTCTATGTCCACCTATTGAATTTGAGGACTTTGTACAGAAGTCCACTAAGTCGTTGTGGTAGACTAGTCCTGCGAGAGCAAGCGGGTGGCAGGATTCTCAAAAGTCTCGTCGGTTAACTTGTACAACAATGACCAATGAGGTAGCCTTGGCCGCTTTAAGTTCTGTAGGCTTGTAGAAGAGCCTTTAAACTTAACAGTGTTAGTGTATTCAATGACTCCCAAATCGATAGAAAGCAACGTGCGTGGACTTAGATAAGGGGGGTATCCTCGTGCATAGCTTTTTTAATTGTTACGAACTATTAAATCATTATTGAAAATGGATTAGCCTTAATTTGTCGCCAAAGATCCATTTGCTAGCTTATTGGTTAGTATCATCTCATCAGATGCTATCCATGTTTTTGCCTAACAAAGTTTCAAGGGTTAAATATACGTTAGTACCCTGAAAGTACCATAAAGTCTTACTTGAGGGTCCCAAAGTATAATTTTTACACATAAGGGCCTGTAACTCTAAATTTGCAACAAATAAGTACATCTGTCCAAATTCTTAACGATCCGGCATTTTTCGTCAGGGGCAATTTTGTCTGAACAAATTTAATTTTTTTCCTTCTCTTTTTCAATTTCACACTTCTTCTTCTTCATAGCCCGCCCCCTCACTCGGACAGCGGCCTCACTTACGCTCTCTCGGTCTCTAGAAAGCGACCAAGAGACCAGTCCGCCATCAACCCGTTCGTTTCCTTCCCCAACACCGCTCATCAGAATCCAAACCATCAATACCATACCGGTCCCTTCACGTTTCTGGACGAAGACATCTCGCTCTAGATCCAACAATAACAACTGGAAATCGATCGGTTCATCGCTCAACACGTAAGCGTTCAATCACTCCTCCATATTTTTCATTACCTATTTCACCGTATCGTAGACGTGTTATTGAATAGCTTCGACTTCTCTGGTGTACAAACGGATAAGGTGAGATTGGAGATTGAGAAGCGACGAAAGCGAAATTCACGGAGAATCATAGCAGCGGTTGAGTACAGGATGATGACGAGATTGAGAGCGAAGGAAGAGGAAATCGAGAAGATCGGGAAATTAAATTGGGCGCTAGAAGAACGAGTGAAGTCCCTCTGCGTAGAGAATCAGATATGTAGAGATTTGGCTCAAACAAACGAAGCCACCGCCAATGCGCTCCGCAGCAACTTAGAACACGTGTTGGCCGCGCAGGTTCAGGAGGAAAACCACCACCTCCACAGTGGCAACGAGGTAGCGGCTGCATTAATGGACGATGCAGAGTCGTGCTGCGGGAGCAATTACGCACTACAAGAAAAGAGGGAATTAGCGACGGACTTTTAGCGACAGACAAAATTCCGTCTCTAAAAGTCTTTTCAGCGACGGAATACACCCGTCGGGTAACGTCCGTCGGTAAAACTATTTACCGACGGAATAATTCCGTCCGTAAAAATAACCGTCGGTGAAAGTCGGGTTTTGCCGACGAACTTTTACCGACGGGTGTGTTCCGTCGGTAAAACAATTTAACAACGGAATAATTCCGTCGGTAAAAATACCCGTCGGTGAAAGTAGGGTTTTGCCGACGGACTTTTACCGACGGGTATTTTCCGTCGGTAAAAGCCTTAAATAGATCAGATCCCCTTCTTCTTTTCTTTCTCCCGTTGCTCTCTCTCTCTCTCTCTCTCACCGGCGATTTATCCTCCGTCGCCATCCCCGGCAACCTAGCCCCCAACGGAATATATCCTGCCACCGCCTCCGACCCCGCCACTGCCGCCCATCTTCAAAACCGAAGGACCGCTGCTGCGACGCCACCACCACTGCGCCACCACCACTGCTGCGCCGCCACCACAACCGCGCCGCCCATCTTCAAATCATCCCAAGTTTCTGTAAGTTTAGATATTCATGATCGGCTTTTAGATATTCAGAATCATCTCTTTACCGTTTGTAGATTCTCGTAACTCGTATGGTTTGATTTTTTTTTTGGTAATCATATGGTTTGATATTATGTTACCCGGTAAATGCAGTATATAATGAGAAGCTCACACCAATATCTTCATCATATTTATTTGACTTCAAATGCTTTCACCGCAATCTTGTGAATATATTCGCAATTGTGACGCACATATAGATATTCATAATCGGCCTATAGATATCATGTCATTTGAAACACAGGTTTCTAAGATTTATTCGCTGATATTGGGTAAATATGTAAATTTTGAATATCGGTATACATCAGGGGGCGTTTCCTTACATATATGTATGTACCTAAGTATGGATGTAGTCACATATAAGTTCAAGTTTTAAACCGAAGTTAGAAAAGTATATATTGCTCCACAGTTTCTCTTGTGACGGTGTTCCATTGTTTCTGAGGGTAGTTACTGAAGAGATGGGGTTCCATGGTTTTCATTTCTGATTTGTATTGAGCAGCCAAGATACAACTTGTATAGTTGCATCTTGGCTTTAAGAATTGCAAATGCCAGTATATTGCTGACAGAGCTCACTTTCATGCATGATCTAGGAACTGAAGGAAGCTTAGGAAACACAGATACACAGACACATGAATACTGAATATTTAATCCCTTTTTACAACTTTGATCTTAGTAGTTATAGCATTTTGCTTGGCTTGGCGGGGTTGATCGACTCTTGGAGGAGGGTTCACCTTTTGGTTTTAAAAAAAGGCTTGGGGAATACGATAACACCAACACATAAATTAGCTTCATGGCCCCTTAGACGGTGTTCAAGAGTTAGAAGTTACGAATTTTCCCATGATAAATTGGTAGATGTTAAAGAAAATGTGGTCTAAACCCTAAACCCTAAACCCTAAACCCTAAACCCTAAATCATAAACCCTAAACCCTAAACCCTAAACCATAAACCCTAAACCCTAAACCCTAAACCCTAAACCCTAAACCCTAAACCCTAAACCCTAAACCCTAAACCCTAAACCGAACCCTAAATTGAACTAATTGAACCCTAAATTGATTGCCCCAATCTAACCGAACCCTAATTGAACCCCAAATTGAACCCCCTAATCCAACCGAACCCTAAATTGAACTAATTGAACCCTAAATTGAATGCCTCAAATCAACCGAACCCTAAATTGAATCAATAGAACCCCCTAATTGAACCCTAAATTGAACTAATTGAATCCTAAATTTAATGCCTCAAATCAACCGAACCCTAAATTGAATCAATAGAACCCCCTAATTGTACCTAAATTGAAGTAATTGAACCCTAAATTGAATGCCCTAATCGAACCGAACCCTAAATGAAACTAATTGAACCCTAAATTGAATGCCCTAATACAATCGAACCCTAAATTGAAATAATTCAAGCGCATCGGATATGTGAATTTTGAACAGTTTTTAAAAAATTTGAACATTGCTCATTTGTCTGATAATTTTAGGTTGTTAATTGTGCGTTTTATAATTGTGATTATTGATCGATGATTTTAGGTTATTAGCTGTGCATTTGAAGTAATTGCGATTATGAATTGATGATTTTAGGTTGTTAATTGATGATTTTAGATTGTTAATTGTGCATTGAGCATTTGAGATATTGAGATTATTGACGGAGGATGGGACCCAATTGGATTGAATGTGTGATTTTTGTTAATTTTTATTGCATTGAGCATTTGAGAATTGAGAATTGAGATTGTTGACGGAGGATGGGACCCAATTGGATTGAGATACCTGTTAGTTAGCGCAGACACAGACACCACGTCTGATCGACGGTGTCCGACATTTAGAAAACAAATTAACGTATGCCGATGTGTCCGGAGGTGCGTGTCGCTGGGCATCGGACACGTGTCCGGAGGCGTCGGACACGTGTCCAAAGGCGTCGGACACGTGTCGGTATGTGTCAGACACGTGTCGGTATGTGTCAGACACGTGTCGGTATGTGTCTGACACGTGTCCGGAGGTGTCAGAAACGTATGACAATGAGCTAGACTCCTTTCAAGCCGACCAACCACGTGTCTTGTTCCCTGTTGAGGTCAACAACGAGGAGGACGATCTTCCTCTTCCAACAACACTTCTTGTGGGAGAAGAAGTCGTAGATGATGACGCGGAAGATGTTGAAAGTGTTGGAGATGATGTGACCGAGTCTACTGATGAAGAGGATGAATTAGAAGATGAAGAGGACGACGAGTCCCACGAAGAAGAGGGCGACGAGGATAGTGATGAAGATGATTCGCAAACTGAAAATGATTGACTTGTAATGTTGTAACATCACGGGAAAAATGTAGTAACATTTTAGAACTTGGTGTTTATTGATGTGTTTTTGCACATCCGTTCATATATATATATATAGTGCCGATGATGATTTATGCCTAAATTATTGTTTTTCACGTGTTAATGTCTTTGTATATAATCTATATGAAGTCAGATATGGATAGGATACGGGCTATTCGTGGCCGGGCTGGACGCCGAGCTGCTTCCTCCCCGATTAGTCCCACCTCGTCATTGCCTACTGATGACGGGGCACAGAGTGATTGCGGACAGCCATCGGGGGCCCAGCCCCAGCTGTCGCCGTCACCGTCGCCCCAGCTAGAGCAGCCGCCCCAGCCATCGCCGTCGCCCCAGCCGTCTCCATCTTCCGTGGGTTCTACCTCAGGTATAGTTGATAACGGTGTTTCCTACATTTTCGCTAGCCTTATATTTGAACTGTATTAATGTCTGTGTTTTGTAGGATCTCGACGAGGCCGTGGTCCGACACGCGGGGTACGCATCGACCCCCAGCGTAAACAGAGAGTTACGCTCACGCAGGAGGGCCTGTAAGTACTAAAAATATCACCTCATGCCTTATGTTTAAAAATTTTGGGTGTTAATTTATATTTGAACTGTATTAATTAATTTAATTACTTATTTGGCAGGATCCTGGAGAATATGGCGAGGACGAAGATCGGCGTTCTTGTGAAGGGCCGATTCTTCGAGCCACGCCTGTACTGGAAGGAATGGGATGCCGCTGCGAGGGAGGCCCTATGGGAGGAGTGGCTGGTACGGTGAAGTATTTTTTTCAGCGTTAGTAAATGTTAAATTACAGTTTGTTTTATGTTGTTAATTTGTGTTATTGAATGCATTACAGGAGGGGTTCACGTTTGATACGCCTGAGCAGCAGGGACTGGGGCAGTAGGCTTTCTTTGCCTACATCGGCAAGAATTACCGCCGATGGCTCCACGATGCACGGGACCGGGCAAAGAGGGCGCTGCCCGCGGGTGCCCCGATGACGGACATGACGAAATATCCCCCACATTGGATATCTCACCGTGTATGGGGGGAGATGATAGATCGGTGGGCTGCGGATCCAGGTTGGGACGCCAAGAGTAAGAGCGGGGCTGAGAACAGACAGAACAGAGATCCGACGCACACGGGGGGGTCGGTGCCACACGACATCGTCCGACATATGAACGCGGTCGAGCACCCGGATCTAGAGGAGGATGAGGTCATAGCTCTGACCTATACTCAGACGCACGTGCGGAAGAAGGACAAGGACGAGACGCACCAGGCGGGCGACTATATTTCAGATATTGCCCGGCGGATCGATGTGAGTCAATTTATTTAAGTTAATCTGTTTCTTTCTATCCTCGATGTCTGTTTCGTTAATTAATGCCATAACATATCGTTAAACCACTATTTTTGCAGGCCTCGTATGAACAGCTAAGGGGGTCCGAGCAGCAGTCCGGACAGCCATCAGCGTCCACTAGTACGGCTGCGAGTACTGGGGGTAGAAGCGATGGCTGGATACGCCGGAGGTCATGAATCGGCCGAAAGGCCGCATACACGGCCTACCTAGCACGACTCCTCGTGCCGTGATAGGAGCGTCCTCACCCCCTGCTGCCCCTCCACAGACACCGGCTCCTCGGCCTCAGTTGCACGAGGACGATATCGAGCGCATTGCTACAGTGGTGTGCCGGATGATGATGGAGCAGGGCACTGCTGGACCAGCCGCCCCGGCCCCGGATCAGCAGGATCCAGATCCNGGACTCCGGAACCCCTGATGAGCCCCTTCCCGTGCCCGTTCCTAGCTTCCCCCCCCCCCCCGCGCCCGGGTTATACTCTTCTCCCCTCTCCTAACCGGCTATCTCCGGTTCCCGGCTTGTACATGTATTAGTTTCTTTTATAATAAATATTTTTTATAATTGATTATATATATTTTTTCTGTATTTCGCTTATTGCGCGTTGTTGTTGAGAATTGTATTTCTGTACAGGTTTAGGTAATTGAAAAATAAAAAAAAAATTTAAAAAAAATATTGACTTTTGGCGACGGATTTATTCCGTCGCTAAAATATTCCTTTCAATTAAATATTTAGCGACGGAATATTCCGTCGCTAAATAAGCTATTTAGCGACGGAATATTCCGTCGCTAAATATTTAATCCGTCGCTAATTGGACAAAAAAGAAAATAAATTAAAATTTTAAAAATATAATTAGCGACGGATATTCCGTCGCTAATGAAAAATAAATCCGTCGGTAAAAATCACATATTTAGCGACGGATTTAAAAATTCCGTCGCTAAACTATTAGTGACGGGCTTTTATACGAGGGATTTTTAGCGACGGTGAATCCGTCGCTAATTCTTTTAGCGACGGATTTTTGGCTTTTAGCGACGGATTTCCCCGTCGCTAAAAGCCTGTTTTCTTGTAGTACAACGGCGGTGGGGGTGACAACTAGGGTCTGATTATGTGGGGAAAGAGGAAAAATTGTGCGATTCAATATCAGTCGCTGAGATGGAAGTGGCGTGAGCAGCGGCTGCTCTGGTGGCTAGATCAAGTATTTTGTGGAGAGAGAAAGACCCAGATCGAAGCAGATGAGGAAGTAAGAGAAAGATCAGACAAGGGGACTTCCTAGGGTTTTGAAAAAATTAAATTTGTTCGGACAAAATTGCCCATGATGTAAAAGGCTGGATCGTTAGGAATTTGTAAATTTGGAGTTACAGGCCCTTATGTGTAAAAATTAAATTTTGGGACCTTCAAGTGAGACTTTGTGGTATTTTCAGGGTACTAACGTGTATTTAACCCAAGTTTCAATCACAATATCAATGAATCTCCATGTGATTGATATCTTTGCTATGAAAGCAAATTTTTGAAGAGATTTGTATATTTCAATCCTCGCAATTAGCTTGTTGTAATGCGAAAAACAAGCGCGAAAGAGTTGCTGACAAAATAATTTATGTTGAAATAGGGGTGGGGCTTGGTGTGTTTGTGTGTCTCTTGGGGATTTTTTTTATTGGGGGGGGGGGGGGGGGTGTTCCACTGCTCTCGTCTAATTTAATTGCAAGAAATTAAAGAGAAAATGAAGCTTCTAATACATCTTAGAGGGACCAATACAGCAAATATGATCTATTATATAATGAGAACATTAACTGATGGTTTATATCAACTCTTTCACCTCGGTTCCCTTTGGATAGTCACAGTATGGAGGTGTTTCTTTAATTTCCAGAGACAGTACAAAGTAAAGCATAACTGAACTGTCTGGCAATGTAGGCAAAGAAATGTGAAAATTTTCCATTCAATAAATCAAACTTCTCTCAGAATAAAAAATGTGATTTATCCACTCCACATGAATCCGAACAATAAGGCCCTAATCAAACTAAGAGAGGTCTTGCACTCCTGTTGTTGATGAGGTCCTTATCACTGGCATACCAGTTTGGTACAATCCTTGAAGCATAGGGATAAAGATCCTTATAGACACTCCTGATGGTCGCTTCCGATACTGAAGTAGAAAGTGCAATATCTGCACAATAATCGTTGGTATCAAGCATATATATGCGTGACTAAAACGCCTATACCAGAAATGAAAAAATTACGTCTACAGCAACTCGTAGCCACTTATAATCCGTATTTCCGGACGACCTATCTTGTAATGTTAGTAGGGGGAGAAGAACTAATGTATACTTGCAGACTTCTGGAAATATGGTTAACTAATACAGTGCATGCGTCTATCTAGTATCTAGGTATGAATATGTTGTCATAAGGACCTACCCTTCAAGTGTGAGGTTCAGGAGTTGCTATTAATTCCCTTGGAGTCTCAAAAATAACAATAACAATGAGGATATACAAACCTTTCAAGGATTTCTTCTCATCTGAAAGCTGAGTGATCATGTAAATTATCGCTCCAGCTATCGATATAGGGGCCCGTCTGCAATAAAAAGAACAAATAGAAACGTTGTTAGTAAAATTACTAAGCCGGAGCTGTCAAAGAGCCAAGACAAGTACATGTGTTTGATCGGTGGTTCTTCTCTCTCTGGCTATTCATCAACAGCATTACAACCAGAAGTTCCTTATAGAGTACCTGTCCAGAGATTATGTCTCGGAGTACTTCTGAATTTTTTAATAATTTTTTTTTTTTTTTGGAGGCGCAAACAGCATATCAGGCTTATTAAGTGCCATTAGATGATTCCAATATAGAAACTGAACAAACAGTCAGGCCAGGCTGAAACTGGATTTTTTAAAAAGCTGATTGGTAGACGAAGTACTTTCTAAGTTCATACTATATCCAAGACCCAAGTATATGTATTTCGATGTGCTAAGGCATCAGATGTATAAGTCTACTAGCAGGACCCAGAAGTGAATGAGCTACTAGATTAGAGCTGAAGCCATTGATCAACAAAAGGGATAAAACTACAACAAAGAAAATAACCCATGTTGAGACATTCCTATTGCTTATTAAGTGAAGCAAATCCATTTGCACCAGGTCTGATTTTCTTGGCCGGGTAAGCAATCTAGTCTCTAGAAATCCAGGTAGAATCAAACAAAAAGAACCTAGCCACCCATTCTGGGGAGGCGTTCTGTGAGAAACACTAGCTGCAAGTGTACGAGGTGCAAGGGATGGGGCATGTAATGGGATGAGGAGGTTATGGGTACACGAAACTTCAGTTGCAAAGCACTGAGATGCCAAAATATATAAAAGTACCTTATATCAATTGCTTCGGACTTCTGGACGGCTTCCTGGACAGCTTTAACTTCTTTGCTGCTCATACCAAGATTGGAACAAAAGCGCCTCTGAAAGCAAGTCGACAAAGACAGCAATTTTAGAGAGAAATCAGCACTACATGAACCTTGCTAAGCTAATAAAGGTGGATGGTAGTATTAAAGAGCCTTCTATAGCATCGATAGAGGAAGCTCACCAGATAGTCCCCTGCGCTTATGGCTCCCAACTCCATTGACTGACCCATTTCCACAGCCAACTGTTTCACAATAAATTCTTTTGCTCGGCCAATATCTTTCTTTGAGGCTCCATTGGCAGCAGAGCAAATTTCTACTCAACATACGCATGTCCAGAAGACCTCATCAAGGGAACATTGGACGAGCAATTATTCCTTTGATACATGTGATGTTTTAGGTGTTACCTTTTATAGTGCGTGGCTTGCCTTCTTGTCGACAAGCAATGAAAAGGCAACCGGCTGCTAAAGCTTCCAGGTTCCTTCCTCTTGTACACTTTTGATCTTCCAACCTCTTATACATCTCTCTAGCCCGATCCTTGAAGACAATAGACATTGACACCATCAGGTTGTTTTTAATGAAATGGGGACAAAGGCAGTTCCATATTTAGGTACAGTGCGAGAATCAATTTTTTTTTTATCAATTTTCCCAAAACGTTACAATCAATAGAACGCCTTCAAGTATAAGAATATGCCTCCACGCGTATGGCATGGGTGTGTGCTTGTGTGTGCGAGAGAGGGTGCTAAATCTGGCAAAAACGATGAATGTCGAATACTTGCATACCTTTATGGTTGCAACAAGGCTCAACCTGAAAAGGGGGGAAAACAAACGCTACATCAGCTATACACTGCTGCAATCTCAATCAAGTATATTCGAAACATAGAAGCTAATCGGTTTACTACAGTACTGACAATTGATCTCAACGTAAAATCACGAGTAGTGACCACCAGAATTCAAATAGCGCGAAAGATGAACACGCTTGGAACGCATAGAGGAGATGTTGGACTACTAGCTGGTAAAAGATAATCAAAAGACGCGTGACACGCCATACTCAACAGGCACTGACAAATAGAATTTTAGACATGAATCCATTTAAGGATCTCTTTCGTTTCATCTGTTTCGTTTAATTAACTTCCTCTTGGTCACTAACAATGCAAAAATAATTCCAAGTTCTTCCTGGAAGCAAATTAGATTAATTTTTGTCTATAGAACAATCCGTACATCTGAAACAGTTTCTTTGTAGCCTATCGCTCTATTCTTTTCGCTTTTCACTTTTCCCATTTCTAATTTTTTTTTTTTCTTTTTGTGGTACTTTAGGGTTTAACAAAATTCTGGTATAGGTTAATTATGTCCCCTCTCTTTATTAGAAATTTTCAAGTCCATGTCCATTCATCTCCAATTCCCACAAGTAACCAGAGTTTTCAGTCTATGGTACTTTCCTGCTTTCCATTCTTTTATGGGATTAGGGTTTAAGGCAACCAAACAGAGTCCTAGAAGGATTTCAACTTTAACACGAAAAGGTTTCGTAACGGACCTATCACACATGTTAGCTATGGTCTCGAAACCCATTACAACGGCCCGGTCCCGGTCACCCCCGGCTCCGCGGCCATGCACCCAAGTTACGTTGGGCTCCGCGTCGCCGCCGGTAATAGTATTAAACCCTTTTGTCTTCGCCATCGATATGCGGGTGGTGAGCTCGCCTTCGCCCATGAGAAGCGGATCGACGGGGCTGCCCACGCGGGTGGGGTCACGGTGGGTCAAGTCGTCGGCGAACGTGCGCCACTCGGAGGTCTCGTCGATGCACTGAGACTCGAGCACCAGCCCGCACTCGGAGCAGACCGTGTCGCCCGTCGAGTGGTCGAACACCACCTCCGTCTCCCTCCTGCAGTCGGAGCAGTAGAATTCTGGCGTTGGGGTTCTCGGCATCTCTTTGGTCTTAGATTTGTGTGTGTGTGTGTGTGTGTTTCTTGGATCTTTATTTGTCTGTGATGACGATGAATACGAAAACTGGACAAAAGTAGGGAGGCTTAGGGGTATATATAGACTAACCTTGCTAGGGTCGGTGGGGGAAGGATTCGGTAATTACGGTAGTGCCATTGGAGGGCTAGGTTTGTCAATTTAGTGTCGTAATGGGA
This sequence comes from Escallonia rubra, assembly GCA_033065855.1. Classification (NCBI taxonomy): domain Eukaryota; kingdom Viridiplantae; phylum Streptophyta; class Magnoliopsida; order Escalloniales; family Escalloniaceae; genus Escallonia; species Escallonia rubra. The sequence continues at coordinate 40,244 of JAVXUO010000780.1, forward strand.
ATTTTGACAATCTTATTCGAATAATTTCACCGAATTTATAACATCGTTTGCCGCTCGGTATTTAAAACAAAAAAAGTCTTCGAGTTGCTAGTTTTGACGAGGTGCACGACCGTAAATACATTAGGAAAGAAAGAGACTCCTGATTTGGAAAATAAGAAAATTGTTAACTTTGATATATAATTTTCAATAAGTATCCACCAAACTACAATACTGTCATGACCATCATGTCGCAGCTTACTGTCACCACCACAATGACCAATATCACGTCTTCATGCACAACTACTGCCACCATTGACACCTTCATTGCCTCCGCCACCGTCACTATATATTATTACTCCATCATCAGTGCCACCACCACCACTAACACGTTTGTGGCAAAAAAATATATAAAAAATACATAGATGATGAATGCATATTTTTCGTAAAATGGATTTATAGATGGAACAATTTTCAGACATTTTCTTTTGATTTACCAAACAGGTTAACTTCTTTTTCTGTCGTAAAAATTCAGTCGCTTAAAATGTTTACGAATTTTGCCCTTAATTTTTAAGCGCTTGAATTTCAGTTTTATCAAACAATCCCTAACTCAGAAATTATATTATCTTTATGAACATGAGTCACTATGGCACACGCGATGAGCGTGAAAATATAAAGTTAATAATAAATATATCAAGTATCACATATAAGTGTTTATTGTCACATTCGATAAAATGAATCTGAAATTGCTAAAAAAAAAAGTTGGCCATGCGTGTGTAAGAATAAGTTCGCAAAATATTATCATCATGTCAAACTTGGCCTTCAGATTTAATTTTATCTACAATTTTTAATGAACTTTAAATTATGAAAATTAAATATATCATTATAGTAGTTATCTCTTATTTAAAATACTTATTTTGTGTCACTTGTTGAAAAAAATATATCTTGAAATGACACCTATCACTATTCTAGATAGGTATTTATGTAACACCAAAAGATGTGTTATACCTAAAAGGATGTTCTCCTTATAGATAGTATAGATATAGATTATGAATATATAGGAGAAGCGAAATAATAAAACAAGAACACGATTAGTTTAGTCACATTGTTTTTGGCTGAGGTATTTGTTATACACTGAGTATTTAGTGTGAAACTTAAGACCACTGGTGACGACAATAAAGGGGCAAGAGATCACCATCTGTAACGTTCCAAATTTTTGGAGCGTTAATATCAAATAAACAAAGTCAGAAAACCTCAGAATATCAAAAAATCTCCCCAATTGGTCATTCAGAGCATGTACTAATTAATCCCAAAGATACATCAATAAATGTCATAGCAGCCTAAAGCATTTATACAATCCAAATTACTCCGACACGGAGTTCCAAAATAAAATCTTAATAATTTTAATTTGTCTTAATTATTATATATAAAGATACTAAAAATGACTCTGAGATAAAAATCGCTAGCTCTCAGTCACACAGCTAGCCCTGTAGGCTGTAATCCAATCCCACCTACTGATCACTTGAAAGGAAAATAATAAGGGAGTGAGCCAAATGCCCAGTAAGGTCGCTCAAAGAACCAATCAAATGGAATACAAAAATGTCTGAGAAATGAGATTACAGAGATACAGAATTTTAACGAAACAGATACCATATCGAATTTCAAAATGCAAAAATATATCTTCATACAGAAACAGATACTAGAGAGCCATTCAGAATAAGGTCACACATGCCATCACTGACACGTGTAATCAGGTTCAGAAAATAAGATCACGATTTCTAGCTCATCCCATTGAGCTAGTCCACATTCCAATCAACGCGGGTAAGTCAGAAACAAACGCGTCACATACACTATGACATGACTCTCAAAAAACATTACCTATAAGTTATGCAAAGTCTGGTGCACTAGAAACTTAACGGATACTTATGTGCGATATTCAAGTAATTTTAGAACTTACTCTGAAAGGTTCTTATGTTGAAAAGAATAAAATCCAGATTAAAGAGAAGTTGAACCAACGGAATCGGAGTTCATTTGAACAAAATTATCAACTGGATTGAAAGCAAGGATTACACTTAAGGTACAATACTACTGTAGACAGCTTTTCCATTTAAGTTAAAGAATAGATGACCTGGAATAAAAGCATGGAATGAAAGAGTGGATAACAATGATACACAAAAGAAAAAAAAACTCATGCTTGTCCATGGCACGCAAGAAGTCAACTGTATGGCATGCGTGGAGGCTGGAGGATTCACGAGTCTACATAAATATAATTAAATTCTAATGACAATAAAAATTCATAGACTACTACGAATCCCAAATCAATAATTAAATTAAATCTTTACCTCAAGCAATTTGCAAAATCGCAAGAAGTCTCTTCCTATGAATTCTTTGGAGGCTCTTCGAAACTTTGGTGTTCTTTTAAGGTTCTTAGAAAATATATAGTACGTAAAGTATCAATAACCTAAAAGAAATATTCTTATATTCTTAAAATAATAAAATAATAAAATTTTCAAAATACCCATTATGTCTAACACACACACACAAATAAACATTTAAATATGTGAGGTCTAACACCATCTATGTCGCCCAAAATTTCAGAATTGCTAAAGAAGCATAATTTAAAATTTTGACTCTCAAATCACGTTGGACTCCTTGTCACCGCCGGTAATAGTGTTAAACCTTTTTGTCTTTGATATGCGGGTGATGAGCTTGCCGTCGCCCATGAGAAGCGGATCGACGGGGCTACCCCTGGGGGTTGTGTCGCGATTAGTCGAGTCATCGGTGAACGTGTGCCACTTGGAGGTCTCGTCGATGTATAGAGACTCGAGCACCAACCCGCAGTCAGAGCAGACCATGTCGCCCGTCGAGTGGTCGAACACCACCTTCATCTCCCTCCTACAGTCCGAGCAGGAGAATTCTGGCGTTGGGGTTCTCGGCATCTCTTTGGTCTAAGATTTGTGTTTGTACAACAATGTGTGTCCAAAAAAAAAAAAAAATTTGGCTATATATCAATCGTGGCTTCACAATCAGCATTCAGTACCCGGAGACGAGTCATCGATTCATTTCATAGTTCATTGATTCCATGAGCCAACTACTCCTTCACCCGCCATAACTCCAAGCCTAGCCAGCAACCAAGTACACCGTAACAACCGTGCATAAAATATCCAAGCCCACATGTTTTCGTGTCTCAATCAACCCAAGTGAATAAATAAATGTATAAAATATCCAAGTACACCATCACAAGCATAGGAGTATATGACAATGAAGTAAACTTGACACATAAATTTAGATGGTTTAGCACGAACTATTATCACGTCCACGGTTACCCTTCAAGGGAGTCCCTTTAAAGGCCTCGGAATTTTTCGGGTCACAACCACATGCTTTGAGTCAGACAAATCAGCCAAGACTACACAGCTCAAACCTCGATACAATCACATTTTACGATGATCAATGTGTAAAGTTGATCATTTTTTTGGCATCCAACGCATTCATCTTTTAACCGGTCTTCGTTTGACGTTTGAATCGATAATCCGATGACCTAGAAAGAGTTAATGACAGAGGGCACCATAAATTATTGTTTTAACCCAGTAGGAAGGCAATAATAATTTTCTGATACAGTCGCATATATGGGTGGGCTCGGTGTTGGGCCAACCTGTTCCAATTTGCAACCCTGCGGTTGTACCTTGTACATTCTTAACATAAATCAGTACAACCAGTGAGGATTCTGCACTTGGCCCTATAACATCCTCTTGCAACCCAACACAAATTTTCTCTTGATTTGGGTCCATGTTATGGACGGCTTCCTTTTGCTCTTATGTAATGTTTGGGCTTTAATCTTATGCTAGGCCCTAATCAAAAACTCCTAAAACTCCCGTAAAGTCCTTGTAGAATGTAAGGGTGATAGGTTTGACGTGGTGCAACAGACAGATTAGACGAGCGAGAGCGAGGATAATAATTCTTCAATCCCATATTGCCTGAAATCTCTTAATCTTGTTGAATTTCACACGTCCATTATATCATTTCATATCTATCACCGTTAACTCATGTTTCTCTCTCTCTAGAAAAGTCATATGACGAAGCATCGACAAAATTCATGATGGTTTCTTTGGTAACGAGGCAAAGAATGTGGGAATTTTTTTTGTTATTTTTTTTCCTCCTCTCTTCAAGATGCTTGCCCAATATGACTTCTCTTGCCGATTTTACAATTCACTCATCATCTAGACAGTAGGTCTAATTCAAACTTCTAATCATCAGCTGAATAAGTAAAGCTACAAGTCAAACTAAGGTAGGAACATTGTCCAAGTCAATGCTTGAATACCCTTGGATTAATCAGGCTGAAAGACGTTTGAATTGGCATTTTAAAGGTGGTCTTGCTTCTCGTTGACAAACTCCAACTTTTTCCAGATGGTGAAAAATACCCAAACACAGAAAGTTCCGTAGCTAAAGTGAAACCTCGGTATCCCGATTTACGCTACTGAAATAGTAGATTTACATGTACGCTTCGTTACTAATTGATTACAGACATCAAGAGTTAGGAGCTTATTGAGAAAAATCTAAGCTAGATGCACCCAACATTATAAAGAAAATTAAAGACCGCACTTCACTATAAGCCTCACATAGCTAATCGAGCATAAATGTACGTCAAGTGACGTGAATTGAAAATTTCACTCTAAATTTGACTCTACCACCTCGCTTTTGGAACCTACAAAAAAGTATAACCGTTACGGGAGGTACCGCACTAAAAACTAAAGCGATGTTGTTAACAAGTGTCGCTGAATTTCATTTGCAGTAGATTATCAATTCCCTTTAAATTGGCTTTCAGTCCTGATGAAAATTGTTGGGTTAAAAGGTAAAGCACGAAATCCCAAAATGTAACTGGCTTTAGAAAGGACCATACACCAGATAGGGAAGTCGATCTGTTCGTGTGACATCTTCAATGTTCTTGCAATTAGGATACGTTACACTGTTGACTGGCAACATTGTTTGGTCAGACTCAGAATGGGACTTCAATGGTGCCAAGGAAGTTGCATGGGAGTAGATAAACAGGCATGTCAGTACGTAGACATAGTTCCAAAAGACTTTCGTCCTGCTTACCCTTTTCAACGGCGGATCCGATACAAAACAGCTGTTTGCGTCTGCTTGTACAGCTCAGTTGTCATCGTAAATTAATGTCCAATTTTGCAGCAAAGGGATTTCAAGTGCTTACAGCATTCCTCTTCGATCTGGCTGGCTTTCCCCCCTCTCTTAATCTGTCAATAGGCCAGGGTTCTTTTTCCTTTTCTTGCTTTTATCAGCTCTTGACAGGGCCATATCTTATGAAGGACAAAATTCACCCTTTTCACATAATCATTTTGGGCTCATTAGGTATATATATATATATGCACAACTCGATCTAAACTTAAGCCGATAACACTTGGTTCATCCATGTATATATGCTCATCTTTTTTTTTTTTTCCTTTTTTTTCCAGACCCATTCGATATGAAACTAAGTAACTCCATATTTGCACCTCAATAGTTCAATTCTTGAACATGTAACAATTCACTTGAATCTTTTTTGTGTCATTAGGTATATAATGGCGCAAGTCAATTTAAAAGTGAAAGCTGATAAGGCTTTGTCCATCCACGTATACATGCACATCTTTTTTCTCCAACGCACGCTTACTCGATGTGAAACTGAGTAACTCTACATATTCGCCTTAGGAACTTGTACGTAATGTGTTCACTTGAAGTTCAACTTGTGCGTATATAGTAGCGACAGAATGATGGCCACTACATGTTTTGTTGCTTTAAAGTAGTGATCTAAAGAAGTGTTACAACATATTATCGTTGAAGATGTCTCTCAAAATATCAGTAACTATATATATTTAACGATCATTAATGCTCGCTATACGAGGATTGTAAGCTATTCCTACTAGGTAATTGCAGCCAAAATCCATTCAATCTTAAATTATTGTTATCCACGGCTAAATTTTTCTACTCATACACTATTTGCTTATGAGGAATAATGCATTATATACAACATCACTTTCACATTATTAATGTCCATAATTCTACCGAAGGATCCCTACTTCACTGCATGCCATGTGCTTCTTTTATAGTTTCTCAAAAGAACTTGTGGCTTTTGGTCATCACCTTCTCTTTTATATCACTAAATAAATAAAAGCAAATGGTCATCACCTTAAAGCAGACAAGACATTTTTTGGCCTATAATTGTGTTGTCCGGGTTCAATAATATTAGCCCCCATATGAACACTGGCAAAATTAGTGTGACAAGGATCACGTGACTCACATGCGCTTGGATTCTCCTCTAGTTTAATTATACTTTATATCCAATGCCATTGTCATGTGCTTGGCTTCAAGACCTCTCATTGGCGGATCATTCTTAAAAGAAAACTGGCTGCCAGTTCTTTCCAGAGAAGATTCCTGACTGGGGGTGGTCCATTTCCAACTTGGATAAATCAAACCCTTCCCCCTCTTACATATATATATATATTGTGGTTGTACAAACCTAGTAACGGTCAAATGTGTTGAGTTGGGTCAATCAAGTGCATTAAGTTCTGCTCTTGAGAATAGGTTTTAAAAAATTGCCCCAAATGTTCTACTGTTGACAAAGAGATATTAGATTTTGACTCTGAATTCTTAGCATTTGAATAGGCCAGTCCTGCTGTTATACGTAATTAATGCATGGTTCCGTTTGAGATGATTGTATTTTTTTAATACCGTAAGATTACATTATTATTGTAAGAGTTGAACGTGCTTTGACAACATGATTTGCATTTGTATAATATGGTGATAAGTTAAATGCATAATAATTTCTTACCGTACTTAAAGCAACAAACCAAGATCGTAGCAAGGCTACAAGACCTCCATATAGTGACGATTAAAGTTTGTTAGCACGTGATGAATGTTACAGATGTTTTTGGGCGACTCTTGACAATTCTACTTGGGGCATATTATCTCGAAGGCACCTATGCTTTTGGGTCAACAACAGTCATTTCTTTTGGTCCTCAATAGAGAGAAGTGAACCTTTGCCAAGATAAACTTCCTAAGGGACACCTTGATTATAATTAACTTAGTCCTCTATGTGGCTGAATCTTGGCTGATGATGCTTTGGGCGTTCAATGCCCCCGTCTTCTACTTGTTTAGTTTCTCTTTAATTAGTCTGTTCATTGCGCCAAAAGGCAAAGTAAATTGCAGTTTTATCATTTGCCCTACTTCTAGTTTTGGCGGTACATTGTGACAACATATATGGGAAGTTTGGTGACAACAATGAAGCTCAATTATTTTCCAAGAAGAAAGCAAAATAAACATCCATAAGGACAGCAACAATTGCACTTTCAAGTTATATCTAGAGAAGTGCAAGAATAAGAGTTCAAATTTATGTTTGAGATACAAAGCATAATTCCGCATGTATCTACTACGTACATTGATTTACAAGCTCCATGCAAGCAGTAGACATAAGTAGGTCATGTACATGTTTGTGTGTGTGTACCTTTCTCGGCCTTTTGGCAGTGTGTGTGGGTGGGGGGGCTAACAGTGAGGATCCAGCGAGGCGTGATGCCTTAGTTGGCGAGCAACTGTTTGCTTCATAATTAAAAACTCCATTTCTTTTATTGGTTACTTGTTGCATGCTTTCTTTATTGGGATAATATACATCCAGCCCCCTTTCTTGGTTCTGGCAAGTAAAGGGCACTGCAATAATGGTGCACCCTTGTTTGCCCACTGCCCATGTTCATGCATCAGCAGTGTCTTTCATCTATCTAAATCAAGCTTTGAGAAGGTGATACTTGCGAGAAAGAAGAGAGAAAGAAAAAAAGAAAAAGAAAAAACAAAGCAAACCAATTGTGTATATATACAGTCAGTGGTTTGATAATTTTTCTGTCACCCATAATTATATTCCGATCACCCACCGTTTGCTTTCTTATAATGCCAATGAGTGATATAGACGAGATCGCGTCGCTTGCACTTCTGTAGTAATTTATTAGTTTCTTCCGCAATTCGCTTACAAACAATATCTTCAAAGAGCATATCGATCGGAGAAAATATTCACTAGTTGTCTAACACTACGTCATTTGCTTACGTGGTGTTAGACTACCACTAGTATTATGCCAATTAAACAAATGTAATAATTTGTGGGCCAGTTGTCCACGTGGATGTTAGCGCTCGTGAATATTTTCTCTACCGTGAGTCATCTTCTTTTTTAAGCAATTAACGCTCTCACTTCAGCTTTTACTTCACAATTTTTTGTCGGTATCAATTTTGTACGCTCTCTTGATAAAAAAAACGTTATGATGATATGGCACATAACCGTAAGACGTTTTTCCTTGTTGATGTCACATAGATCACTTATCCTCTGAAGACTCATCCTTTGCCTTATCCTTTGAAGAATTTTTAATCCCACAAAACCACAAAAGTGCCGAGACTCGAGAATCCCGCCTTAAGACGGAACTATTAAGGAAATTCCCAATTTGTTGTGTCGTGTTCTCAGAGATTTTAGGCTTGTTTCAAGGAACTCCGACCAATCACCGCCATCCACCGTGTAACGTGCTCCACCAACGCTTTCCCCCGCGGATTGCTTGCGCGTGGGTGGCACCCATTTTCCGAACACGGCCATTAGCTGCTCTGTTCCTCACATGTGGCTAAATTGTTAGTACGTGGCACCTTGTGGAAATTCTAAGATTTTGTATCCGTTCTCAATTTTGTTTTCGGAGAGTAATTATTACATAATGATCTCCGATTATTTGTCGTGATCATTTAGAATCGTTAGATTAAGAAGTTAATGTGATGTGAGGATGAATTAAGGAACGTAAGTGACTAAATTACAGTATATTCAATCAGGACTAACCATTAATCTCTGATTATCCAATACTTTCAATATTCTCCTTAAAAAAATTGTTTGTCATGTAGTGAGAATTTCATAACTAAGAAATGCATCTTTACGTTCTTTGGGAATTGTATTGCATAGAAAAGATGGATGAACGATATTTTCACAACCAACATAATCTTGTTTCGTTTCGATTTTGTCTTTGCTTCTTTGTTTTCGAAAAAAAAATTGTCTTCTTTATTCCATTTTAGGGCCAAGACGGGCCAGTTCGTGGCCCCACCAAGTCCTTTTGACATCTCTAAGTTTTTGAGTGACCACTCTATTACTATTTTCATATCTGAACAAGTGAGTAAATATTGCATGGTTTAGGACTATTGTCTTGATCCTTAAGTACCATTAAATCATGAAGAGCATATGTGATAAAAGGAGGAGTTAAGGGAGGTAAATACTTACTTTGCATTATATATAATTGTCTTTGATGATCGTGACTATTAACCACGAACCACTCGATACACGTGTAAGTTGACGTAGTATAACGTACATATTAACCATTCTTTCTCTGTGTTAAGCATGTATCTATGAAGCAACATGTCGTTGCTATTGTTAGTACCTTTATAACTAACACGACTAAAGGTAGTCGAAAGCGAATGGAATAGATGCTTTATCACTAAGGAGTTGCTGGTTCTCTCTATGATAGATGGGAGCATTAAGGATGTAACTATGCTGTCTTGTTAACAAAGCATGTTTCGATTGTCAAGTTTAGGCCCTGCTCGAACTTGATTGATGTTTCCAATACTGAAAAAGAGTTGCGCCACAACAAAGTTATATGTAAGTTTAACCGAGTGACTTGACTTAAATGATTTGAAACATTGTAGAGATTTGTTCTGATTTAGTTTTTACTACAACACAAAGAGACTCAGACGAGTGCCATATGTTTTACTAATCGGCATTATGATTTGGGATTTCATGGTTTTGATATTTGCATCGGCGATTTTATAAGTTGCAACAACTCGAACAAAATCCTAGCATGCTTTATTAGGCTGCTGTGGTATGTGACGTATCCTAGTAAAGGCTTCTGTGCCTTCCATAAATAGATGTCTTGTAGTTTGAGTTTGGCGATGAACTTGTTAGAGACTATTGATAGGGTTAACTTGTTAGTGTGTGTCAAGGATATTATAAAGTTGTGAGTTTGATTTATAAATTTTATTGTTGATTCCGATTCACAGCATGTTTCAGTTGTGGTCTTTGTTATGGCACTGTTGAACACAATTTCATGCATTTGTTAGAGCAAATCGGCTCAAGTTAATGTTTGTGTGCATGTCTGTGCATATATATTTTTTTTATGTACACATGCACGTCATCTTGGTGAACAGATTGTCGAAGTAGAGTGGCTCGAGTTCAATATGGTACTGTGAATATGGTCGAAACTCGAGAAAAAATCATGAAAGTTAAGTGATTTGGAGATGCAAATTACAACCGTATCTTATTTGATCCAAAAGCTTTTTAGTGACCACTCTAGAACTATTTTCATGTCCCAACTAATGAGTAAATATTGCATGATCCCGAATCACTAATTCTGGTCATTTAGTATCTTTGAATCATGAAGAGCATATATACATATACGTGTATATATAAAATAAAAGGAGGAGATATGAGAGGTAAATACTAATGTTACATTACAAGTAATAGTCCTCGATGATTGAGACTATTAGTTAGGCACAAACAATATGAATTTCAACTAGTATATATATATATATATATATATATATATATATATATCTGTGTATATAATTAAGATTATAATTTATTATATCTCGTGAATATAAAAATTAAAACTCGCAATCTCGAAGTTATCCATCAAATTTCAAATTTGTAGGATACCCTTTGAGTTTGTACAATACCATATGGATTCATCCTCAAATTCTAGGAAAACTGCACCAATAACTCATGAGGTTTTGACAATTTTGTGGATCAAAGAGGAGAATGCTTGCCCAGCCTTTAAGTTGCCATTTTTTTTGTTTTTTTAACTCCTCCTAGAGCCTAGTGACAGACTGACACTGCCCAACTCCAAGGGCTCTAAAACCTCCCCCCTACCCTACACACTGTTTAGCTGGATAACTGAGCTGTTTACACGGATTCCAAAGGCGCGTGACGCCCCCACCCCACTCCACGCGCAGCACACCCGCCAGCCAAACCGGTACCTGGTCTCACATATTATACACGCAACTTTTGACTCTAGAAAACACTCTTTCCCCTCTGAACAAGCAAAAACGCTTATATGGCACCCCTCCGTTGACAGCTCCTTTGATTCTTCCCTTCCCTTCCTCCCCCCTCTCTCTCTTCTCCTTCTCTCTCTAAAACCACATTCCAAGAAGAGACATTGGCAAAGCAACCTCAGTAACACCTCCCCTCAAATACCCACCTCTTTTTTCTCTCTTTCTCGGTCTCTGTTCATCTACATATATACACTTCTTTTGTTGCCCCTTCTCTGGTAGTTCTGAGGGGGAAAAATGGTGCACTATCACAGATATATTCAGTTGAAGAAAGGGCAGGTGGGTTTTGCGGACGAAGATGAGGAGTCACACGGTGGAAGTATTGGTTTGGTCTGTGGGAACTCTGGTTATGGCAAGAGGATTACGAGGCCCAAGCTTTTGTCCCTACTTGTTCTCTCCCTTCTGTCTTGCACCTTCATCGTTGCCCCTCAGCTCTTTTCCTTTCCCTCTACCTTTTCACTGCTGTGTAAGCTTTTTTTCTCTCTCGTGGGTGTGCTGTACTATTTTGTTTTATTTTTCTTTTTAGTTGCTCTGTTTCCCCTGTTTTGCTGTCTGCTGATTTTGCTTTTGTGGGTTCTTTTTTTGTAGATTCACTTGGAGCTGAAGATGAAGGCCTTGTTGGTGGCTCGGATATAAATGCTTCCCCCTGTTCATCTGTCTCAAATGGTAAGTACTTTCTCTCTCCATCTGCCGCTTGTTTACCTTCTTAACTTACTATGTTAAGAGGATTATCCGTGATTTCTTTTCCTGAATCGTGGTTCTTGTTGTGTACATCTTCTTTCTAGACAGTTTCTGGTCATTTTTTGATTCGTTATATAATCCAAGCTGAATCCTACCTTGTAACTGATGATTTTTGTGGGTGTTGTGTGTGTGTTTGTGTTTTATGTGTGCTTGTTATTGCATATTTATTGCTATTTTTTTTTTCAATTTCTTATGAAGGCGAGTGAGAGTATTAAACTACCCTGTTGTTTTTCAAATTTCTAATCTTTCTTATGTTCTTTTGACCTTCTAGTCTATTCCAATACACACAGTTCACTGTGCATTTTATAACAGGTTTTTCCTTTTTTGGGTGTGTGGATTATACTTTATGCTGCTGTTTGATCTTTGATGGATGTATGGTAGCGTGGGTTCTAATTTTCCAGTTAAATACCCCCCACTTGTGTCGGAAGTTCTTGACATGTTTTGGCCAACATATGCAGGGACATTTTGTTGTGATAGAAGTAGTATTCGCTCAGATGTATGTATCATGAAAGGGGATGTAAGAACGCGCTCTTCTTCCTCTTCAATCTTCCTCTACACCCCAACAAACACCAATGGTGTCATCAGTTATGTTTCGGATATATCCGAACATGGTGGAGAAGATGATAACGAGGACCTCCACCGCGAAAAAATCAGGCCCTATACTCGAAAATGGGAAGCAAGTGTAATGGACACCATCGACGAATTAAAACTCGTTTCGAAGAAACAGAATTCGGCTGTCCAGCACCATTGTGATGTCAAGCATGATGTTCCGGCTGTGTTCTTTTCCACCGGAGGCTATACCGGTAACGTTTACCATGAATTCAATGATGGGCTTTTGCCTCTATACATTACCTCTCAGCAATTTAACAAGAAGGTCGTGTTTGTTATTCTTGAGTATCATGATTGGTGGGTCACCAAGTACGGTGATATCCTCTCGCTTCTCTCGGACTATCCACCAATCGATTTTAGTGGAGATAAGAGAAGTCATTGCTTTCCAGAAGCCATTGTTGGTCTAAAAATCCACGATGAGCTCACCGTGAATTCTTCTTTGATGGAAGGGAGCAAGTCCATTAAGGACTTCCGTGACATTCTTGACCAAGCTTATTGGCCTCGAATTAGCGGTTTAATCCAAGATGAAGAACGAGAAGCCTTATCGCCATCAGCAAAGACACCAGTAGAAGTAAAGAAGGGAAAGCGTGAAGAGAAATTGAAAAAACCAAAACTGGTCATTGTATCTCGAAATGGATCTCGAGCAATAACTAACGAGGATGCGCTGGTGAAAATGGCGGAAAATATTGGTTTTCTTGTGGAAGTTTTGAGGCCGACCCCGACGACTGAATTGGCAAAGTTGTATCGGGTACTAAATTCAAGCGATGTTACAATTGGAGTCCACGGTGCTGCCATGACTCATCTCCTCTTCATGAAGCCTGGCTGCGTGTTTATCCAGGTGATCCCCCTCGGAACCGATTGGGCAGCAGAGACTTATTACGGGGAACCAGCGAGGAAGCTTGGTTTGAAGTATGTTGGCTATGGAATTCTTCCACAAGAGAGCTCATTGTACGACGATTATGATAGAAATGACCCCGTTCTGACAGACCCTGAGAGCGTGAACAATAAAGGGTGGGAGTTCACAAAGAAGATCTATCTTGATCGCCAAAAGGTGAGATTAAATTTGGGGAGATTTCGGAAGCGGTTGGTTCGTGCCTACCACTACTCTACTGCTAAGAGGAACCTCCACATTCATCATCAGTCATAGTAATTCTAAACCTCTTCTTACCTGTTATTATTGCTCCCTCCACCCAGTGTAATTTAGTGTAGAATCCTGAGCATAAGAAGATTAGGGAGATGTTTGTAGAAAGTAGTGATGTTTATTACCTTTCTCCCCTTCTGTACAGCAAGTAGAAAAAACAAAATTAAGATTCTTTTTTGTGCATATTAAGTTGCCTAAAATTTTGTTATTCTCCCATATTGTTCCAAACTTGTTGCTTATTTTGATGTATCTAATGCACTATCAATTGTAGAGCTTCTGCTAATATTAATTACATTGAATTGACAGTAAACCAATTGGAGATGTAGGTTCATCTGTTTTTTGAAGGCTCAGCGAGTAGTTGGCCATTATCATGTTCAACAGATCACGAAGTTACCAGGAAGGCTCGTCTTCTCGAGAAGTTTGACTACTCAAATTTTGTTATGCTGCTCTTTTGTGGTATGTCTACTGCAAGCTGAAAGAGAAGCTAGCAAGTCCGCTATAGTTGGAAGTTGATTTCGTCGTTATTCATTTGGAAACGAGCCGCTCTTCAGTGCGTGTATGGTTGCTATATAGTGACTTGGGGGTCACAATATTGACAAGGTACGAAGATTTGGCAAGGTTTGTGCGTGTATGGTTGCTATATAGGGACTCGAGGGGATCACAATAAGAAGATTAGGAAGGGTTTCTGTTCTTGGGAAGTCTTTTTCACTACTCTTAAATCAGCACACCATCTCACGCCCTCATATTGTTCCCACATTGTGCATTTTCCCCCTTCCTTTTCCAACCTCAAAGTTTGGCTTTCAGTTGTTTGTGTCCCACAAGCAAACCTTCTGCAGTTTTTGTGCAACACTCCAGCTCCGAGACCAACCAGTTCTTTGTTGCACATATGAAGTTGAATATCGATGCAACAGAAACCTATCAGTTGAACTGATTTTAGGTCTCTTACGAGTGCTGTTCCACATCTATCAGCACAACAACGTCAGTAACTTTCTCAGCCTTTTTCATATACGCGTCTATCAAGCTCTGCCTAATCTTCCATTGCCTGGACTCTCCACACCTTTCGCTCGCTCGCTCGAGCGGGTAGTCTCTTTCACAAGAGGGAAGACGAGTGAGAGCTACGGTTGCATACATCTGAACCTTACCGGCAATTACGAGTGTATAATGCACCTGGCTTCTTGGCCTACACTTTTTGAAAAGGAGATGATGACTATTCGAATCATATGTCAACTTTCAGCCTAGTATCATGGGAATGAATAATGTGCTAAAGTGCTGGGCTAGTTTTTTTTTTTTTGCTTTTTGTTTCTTTTGTTTAGGCGAAAGCCCTACTAATCATATCACTACAAAACATGCAATATATGGAAAAAGAGAAAATAAATAATACTGCACTCTGAACAGCGGAACTTAAGACAACGAGCAGCCTTTCTTGTATACTGGAGAGCGGCCCAAGGAAACCGGCTTCAACGCCAAGGCATCTCTATCGATGGCTATCTGCATGAAGGATTAGCGTGCCCTTACCTGGTAATCTTTTGTGATGTATTCTTTCAAGACGAAAGATGAACTCTTTCTAACATTTTAGGAGGACTTTTTTTAAAGATAATAAAGGAAATGTTACAAGAAATTATGACTTATTTTTCAAAAATAAAAAATAAAAAATGTCATTTTTTGCAATTTATGCTCAAAAAGTGGTCTCTTTTGTAATGACAAAATAAGAAAGTGCCTCACTTTCATATAAGGAGAAAAAGTAAGTATAATATTGAAATTCTCCCGGTAATCATCGATTACTTCAATGATTCTGGATAATGCAAATAATTTTCTTCGGAATCCCAACCACAATCTATGATCATGTGTAGGGGAGGGAGAGACATTTGCATTGGAGGAATCCAAATTTCGAGGGGATAAACTATGTAAAACTTTCCTTGGAAATACAGAGGCCATCTGAATAGGTGCATTTTCAATTCCAATTTGCTATAGACTAACCATTGAGAAACCCTGGACAAATGCGTTTTACGTGAGGGTTTCTTGGCTAGATGGCACCTCTCAGCAGACTTTCAGCAGCCTCCCTCAGAGCTGTATTGCTCATGTTTTCCGTTGTCATTTGCAGCTTTTCTTCGGAGTTCAAAAGAAAGTATAAAATGAAAAGGGACTGACATTTGCGCTCCGCTGTCGTTTTATGAGCTTCTTTTATGTTTTTAGCAATACATTATACGGTCTTTATGCAGTTTTTAGCAACAAAAATGAAACTCAAACATCATATCCTGACAAGCGAAAAGGTGCTTCTTAAAACCGTAAGCTGACGCTTTCAGCCATAACATCCGAGATGAAGGTTTTCATCTTTTTCAAGGTTTAATGAAAGCTTAACTTGCTGTTGCCAATCTTGAATTGCAGTCATTTCGTCACTGTTTCTCTTTAAGATTCAACCCCTCAGGCAACCCGTTGTCCATAATATTACCAGCCCCAGCCCCAGTCAAGAACCATAAGCATTGGCCTGTTCCAACCTGTGGCTTCAGAGTAACACTGCTTTGCATGTCAAGGGTACCGATGGTGTCATTTTTGGTCCTCCAAATATAATACCATCAATAGTCGCTTCCAGCATCAAAGATTCTGTGCACAAGCTACATTGGTGACGTAGTGTTTCATCTGTGACCAATTCTACATGTCATGTCACGAAGTTTGGCCATCTCACCAGGGATTCTCTAACCCTTATTCTTCATTTTGTTTTTGCTGCGTGGTTTTTTGGTTTCTATTGCTGGGGCAAGAAACCACGAAGGCTTGTCTTTTCGAGAAGTTTGACTACTCAAATTTCGTTATGCTGCTGCTGTGGTATGTCTGCTGTGGGCTGAAAGAGAAAGTTAGAAAGTCCGCTATAGTTGAAAGTTGATGTCATCGGTTATTTATTTGGACAAAGAGTGTATGGTTGCTATATAGTGACTTGGGGAGTTGGGGGTAACAATATTGACAACTTATGAAGATTTGGCAAGGTCTGTGCGTGTATGGTTGCTACATAGCAACAATAAGAAGATTAGGAAGGGTTTGTGTTCTTCGGAAGTCTCTTTCACTACTCTTAATTAAAATCAGCACCCATCACACCCTCATATTGTTCCCACATTGTGCATTTTTTCCCCTTTCTTTTCCAACCAGAAAGTTTGGCTCCAAGTTGCGTGTTTCCCACAAGCAAACCCACTGCAGTTTTTGTTCAACACTCTCAACTCCAAGAACCAACCAGTTCTGTGTTGCACACATGAGGTTGGATATGGATGTAACAGAAACCTACCAGTTGAACTGATTTTAGGTCTCTTGTGAGTTGTGAGCGTTGTTGCACACACATCCCATCAGCAGAACATTAGTAACTTTCTGAACATCGGTCGCTTGCTCGAGCGGGTAGTCTCTTTCACAAGAGGGAAGACGAGTGAGAGCTACGGCTGCATACATCTGACCTTACTGGCAATTACGAGAGAGCATAATGCAGCTGGCTTATTGGCCTGCACTTTTTGATGCTATCGTCTTCTAGGAGATGATGACTATTGGAATCATTTGTCACTTTTCAGCCTAGTATCATGGGAATGAATAATGTGCTAAAGTGCAGGGAAAGTTTGTTCTCCTTTTCTTTTTTTTTTCCTGCAGGAATCCTACCAATCATATAATTCCGAAACATGCAGTATAGCCTATACTGTATATGAAAAAGCAAAAATAAAAGAATATATTGCACTCTGAGCGGCACATAGTCAAACCTTCTTGTATAATCGAGAGCGGCTAAAGAATTACTGATTTTAACACCAAGGCATCTCTGCCAATGGCACGCCCTTACATGGTAGTCTTTTGTGATGTATTCGTTCGAATGAAAGATCAATTCTTCTAAAAAATTTTGAAGAAATTCTGGTAAAGATAATAAAGGAAAGGTTACAAGACATTATGACTTACTTTCAAAATAAAGATTATCATTTTTTAAGATTTAGGCTTAAAAAGTGGTCTCTTTTGTAAAGACGAAGTGAAAAAGTGTCTCGCTTCAACATAAACATAGGGGGAAAAAAGTAAGTCTAATATTAAAATTCTTCGGCTAATCATCGTTTTCTTCAACGATTCTCGATAATGCAAATAATTTTGTTGGAACCCCAACCACAATCTATGATCATGTGTAGGGAGGGAGAGATATTTGCATGGAAGGAATCTAAATGTTGAGGGGATAAACTATGTAAAACTTTCCTTGGAAATACAGAGGCTATCTGATTAGGTGCATTTTCAATTCCAACTTGCTATAAACTATAAACTAACCATCGAGAAACCCAGGAAAAATGCGTTTTATGGGAGGGTTTCTTGGCTACATGCACCTCTCAGCAGACTTTCAGCATCCCCCTCTGTATTGCTCCTGTTTTCCATTTTCATTTGCAGCTTATACTTGTGCTCGACTTTCATTATTTGAGCTTCTTTTCTGTTTTTAGCAATACGTAGTATGATATTTATGCAGCTTTTAGCAACAAAAGTGGAGCTCAATTGCTGAAACATAATTTCCCGACAAAATAAAATGTGCTTCTTAAAACTGTAAGATGACGCTTTTGGCCATAACATCCTTTTTCAAGGTTTAATGAAAGCTTAGCTTGCTGTTGCCAATCTTGGTCTGCAGTCATTTCGTCACTGTTTCTCTTTAAAATTCAACCCCTCAGGCAACCCATTGTCCACAACACAACCAGCCGCAGCCCCAGTCAAAAACCACAAGCATTGGCCTGTTCCAACCTGTGGCTTCGAACGTTCAATTCACCAGCATCACAGCAACTGTGCACAAGCTACATCAACGATGTCGTGTTGCATCTAAAATCAATTTTACATGTCATGCAGAACAAATTTGAACTCTAAAACCATTAAGTACTGAAGGCTGCAATAACTGAACCTCATTTTATGAAGGAAATCTGCCAAACAGAGTATGAGTGGTTCTCTGTTCTTTATCACTTGGCAGACAAAAATAGGCTTTAAAAGCATATGCTGGTTGGTAATTGATCAGGTTACAATCGAGGAATAGGTTGCCACTATCAGATTTTGTATCCCCTCCATATGTACATGATTACATTAACTAAAATCATTGTTATTATGGCTAATCTAACAGGAAGTTGCCAAATGTGTCCCATCAGCTCAAATGTCAGAATGTCAGTTGCTTCGAGTCAAAGCACCAGTCCATAAGATCGTCACAGCTCTGCCCTAAATGATCTCTACATCCACCGCTTCATCATCTTGGCTGAACGATGGACTGGAGGAGGTGTTCTAGCATTCCTGGTTTCATTTTCATCTGAAGAAAATATATCGTGTCATGCGCACAAGGGAAATAGTAATGTGATACTGGATCAGTGGTTGAAATGCAATGCAAGGCACAATGAGGCTTGGTTGATTTAACTTACATGAATCAGCGCCTCCAAGTGAAGATCTCCTGGACCTGTCCGCTTGAACACCTGTTAGAGACTGTCTCCTTAGTGCCCTTGAGCTAGGCGGAAGCGGTGACTTCCCATCAATGACACTGCTTGAGACATACAAAGGTGATGGTGGATCAATTGACTTCGCCTGGTTCCTGTAATACGATAGCAGAAGGCATCAATCTTTTTGAAGATTTTGCCTCTTTGCATGTTGCACCATGGCCTTCAATAATAGAGCTAGCATAGTGTTGCAAACAGCTAGACCTCTGAACACTACAATCTAAAGAAGATAACTAACAGAAACGGAGGAACAAAGAATGGAAAACATTTTGCTTTACAATGGCATGAGATGCATTAAAATGTTTGTAACAAGTCACGAGCTTTACCAACCTTTTGTCAGAGCCGTTAATGAGTTTCCCTATTGTCCGAAGTGATTTCCTTATATGAGATGCTTTTCCGGATGTACTACTCATCACGCTGGAGTTTGAATACTCCGAAGGACAAGCGAGCTCAGTTTTCACAAGCCTGCGTGGATCTGGTGTTGTGGGCAGTTGAAGAGGTAGAATTTTTGATCGACTAGGTGTTTTCACGACGCTACTTTGGCAAGCAGAACTTGTAGGACTTCGAGGGACCGTCCTTTGCCGCATGTCAATGGAAACACCACTATTGATAAGTACAGACGGCTTTGTAGCTGTCTCATCAACTTGAAGCCGGGAAGATTTATCCTCCAAGTGCAATGCTTCTGGTACTTTAGCTTGTAAAAGATCTTTATTAGTATATCTTGGACCTTCCAAACTTAATCTTCGTGAACGAGATTGAACTGAAGGGGTTTTAGATCCCTTTTTCTCCTCGATGTTTATTGCTTTTTCCACTTTCATGCTGCTTCCTTTTTCAAGGCACAATGCTTCTGGTATTTTAGCTTGTAAATGATCGTTATTAGTATATCTTGGACCTTCCAAACTTAATCTTCGTGAACGAGCTTGTACAGAAGGGGTTTTAGATCCCTTTTTCTCCTCAACGTTTATTGCTTTCACTTTCACATTGCTGCCATTTTCAATGCTCAACCTTCGAGAACGCGGAGGAGTTTGCTCAGTCATTCCTTTAGGAGATCTTGCTTCCCTGAGTTTCTTTATTTGTTCAGTCTGAACTTCTCTGTTAGCCAACTCCTTTTTGAGGTTCTCAATCTGCAAAGTTTCAGCAGATCAAGCTAAGATTTAAGCTAAATCTGAGACTACATTTATTATCTGTAAAGGACACCAGATTGTGAATGATTTTCAGTGGAGTATAGTACTTGTCATTCTATAACATGCATTAGAAACCAGGAAATTATACAACAGAGGTATGATAACAATGATCAAAATTCTCTTTAAGGATCTAATAGACTGTCAGATCCTATCTGTAGCAAGAAATATATATTACCAAGTTGACAAGCTGACACAGTACAACCAAGGATGAAAATTATGTAAACCCTGGTTCCTCATTTTCCTGGATGCCTTCAATCGTTAAATCTAATCCACGGTTGCAACATATGTTATTATGACCTTGACAAGCAAATAACCAACTTTGGATAAAAATAGTAGCAATCAAAACAATGTTAAAAAGAAAACTTCTGCAACTTTGGTGGTAAGATTCTACAATAGGACGCTAACAATCATGTTAACTTCCAGAAAAGAGTCTCTAAGCAAACAAAGAGGGTGTAAAATAAAGTCTAATGAGCTTTCACATTGATGTGGCCAGCAAGGACAAAGGAAAAAATGCAGAATTCCAGTTTTCCTTATTCACGACCAGACCATATATTTTGCTCATAGTCATAAAAGCGACACTCAGAAAGAGACGAGAATGGAAGCATAATTATGTGACATCAATAGAGACAGAGCTACAAAAGTAATCAACTTGAACAGATGGAAGTCTATTTCAGCATTATAGAAAGGCTTTATATCTTTTAGGCATATGAAACGAGTCTTAATCTTCTTGCCTGTTCTTTAAGTTCTATGACTTCTGTGCTCTCTTTGTTCGAACGAGCTGCACCAAGTTCAACTGTTGAGACCCTCTGAGCAAACTTCAGGGTAGTTACCGTTTCGCCAAAAGAATCTCCTTCTGGACTCACATGTGCAAACATCAATGTTTTCGCATGTCCTCCTGTCCATCAAAATTGTTAAGATGGAGAATCATGCAATACGTGGACTGATAAATCAAAGAATCGCAAAACGAGAACTTTTATCTAACTCCCGATCAACAACCTAAAGAATTCTGCAAGAGTAGTGTAAGTTTGCTGTTTCGGTAAGGGATGTAGGAATTCTTCTGAGCCAAAGCTGCGACAACATCGCCCAAACAGGAAAGTGATTTGTTGATATATTGTGCCTCCTTGAGCCCATCTCCCGTAACTTCTGTTTTATCCACCCGCTCACTTCCTGCAAGGTCCACCAAATGGAGGCTACTACGAAGAACGCTTCCAGATACATCTTTCCCCTGTACATGTATTGTCAAAATACTGCAGAAGACAAAATATCGTCATCCTACATGAGTAGACAGTGATAACTGGACTAACTTAACTTCTTACGCATTTGAATGGGAAAAAATTGAAAATAACTAGGGCAGTTCAAGTCTAAAATTCTGACCTGTGGGAGCGACTACTTCGGTTGTTAATGGCAGTAGAACTGACAGCACGGTTCACCTCACCAAGTTTCATCAGTTTAAAAACATCGGCAGGGCACTTTACGTAATGCATCCTCGCATCGGGAAGTGTCAAGCCATTGTCATTAGTACAGCTGCGGATCTCTAATTTGCTGACCGTTAAGGACACAATGCTTTAGGGAGTGGTTTAAGTGGATAGTCACTGTTTCTAGGAACACGTTAAATAATCAAGTAATGATCCAAACAGAAAATACAGAGTTGCAGAGTAGAAAGGATATTTTGTGGTTGAAGTGTCTTCTGCAAGAAGGTCCCGAACTTGTTCGTTGTATATCTCGACCATTTGTACATGCATTTCATATTTTATAAGGTCCTCCCTCCTATTAGACAGTTGGAACAGATCATTGAGTGCTAAATAATTGATCCCCAGTTCCTTAGTTGCTCCACTTGATGGACCACTCTGTCAACATATAGAATATCAGCTACAAACTATTGTAGTCTAATCTTGCAGTTTGTTCTTATCCAAGCAGTGTGCATATGACTTGCGTTTCATTTTAAAGGCAAGGCATTTATGCTGAAAAAGTAATATAATCCACATGATATTGCAATGTTAAATGCATAAAATCTGCTATAATGATGCTATGTTATGAGATCCTACCATGGTATGTGTTTTGCCAGATCCAGTTTGTCCATAAGCAAAAATGCACACGTTGTAACCATCCATCACAGACCTAATTAATGGCTGAGTGTCCTTGAAAACCTCCTCTGAAAAGGAGTGAGATGAAAAGAAACGAAGATTACTCTGTGTGATAGTAAATAATGTAACTAATTACGAATTTTGAATCTCTGTGTGATAGTAAAAAAATGCATGCACTACCTTGAGTAGCAGATGGACCAAAAACACGATCAAATCGAAAAACTCGCCTTCCATCCTTTTGAAGCTTGAATGGGTCTTGGACAACGACAGAACCATCCTCTCCAATGAAATTTATTGCATTTTGTGCTTCAGGACTAGTGGCAGGTCTCACTCTGCAGTAAACTCGGATATTTCCTGGAGAAAAAAAAAATATATGTTTTCAATACATTCAATCAGCACGGCAAGTGACATCACTCAGCACAGAACTGACCTTTCAAATCCTGAACCATGTTATACAGATACATGTTCTCTTTCACAACCTTATGATATCCAAGAGCTGCAGTAGACAACTCCTGCACTTGACTTCCTGAATTTATGTAGAACAGAAAGATTTAGCTTTGAAAACCATGCTACAACTTGCATATCTCATTGGTATCACTTGGCTAAAATCTCTGCAGGGCATGCCAATTAACAACATCAGTGTCTTAACCAATTGAAACCTAATGAACTGGAATGGTATTGTATGGGGCATGGAGCTACTAGTTATCATTAGGACCATTGCTAGTTTGCTATTACCTTCTGCTCTTGTATTTATGGCTGATATTGATGGAAATAATAGGTGCAGGACTGTAAAGTTATACTTGCAGCTGGTTAACTGCAACTACAGGACCGCAGGATTTGATTGATTCCTTTTGATAACAAGACACCCAGTTAAACAAAAAAACATACCCAGTTGTTTCAAATCACTTTGCAACTGAGACTGCAAGTCTCTGAACTCCTTCTTTGTTCTGAACAACAGATCCTTGATATTCTGCAAGATGAATATGTTTTACCAATAGATGTTGCGACCTATAAGAAAAATCAGGATTTCTTTTTTTACAAAGATTGCAAACAATTTCTGGTTCTTTTTTCCTTTTTGAGACACAAGAACACAATGAAGCATGAGACTCTAACACAGTTTTCATATACCCTAAAACATACATAACAATGAAATATAGGTGCTAGCCTAGTTATAATGACTACTCATTATCTCATATTCTATTTTCCAACTTCTCTGTTACGTCTGCCACCTGAGGAACTACTAAGTTACCTCTCTCTCTCTCTCTCTCTCTCTCTCTCTCTCTTTCTCTCTCACTCTCTCTTCACATATATCTGGAATTATTTTTAACGTAATGGGAAAATCTTTCAAACCCTTCCCGTAAATTTAACGAGGATCTGTTACTGAACATACAAAACAATGATGTTCAAACGTTGTTATATCCTTCCAAATTTTTTAATCCAATCTTTTCAACAACGAGGTAAATATGTAGCTAAGTGTTTGCAGGATCGAAAAAGGCACCAGTAGTTCATATTGTAGCATTTCAGGACTGTAAAAGTGAATACAGAAAATGACTGCCAAGTGTCAAAAGCTTACCGTTAGTTCATTTTCTTGTGTTTGAAGTAGCTTCCAATGGTTGCAGTAACCCTTTCTCGAGCAAGCACTGCAGCACTGTAACAAGGAGAATTTTGTGTGGCATGTAGTTTTAGTATGAACTTAAGCGTAGAAAGTGACCGTCTTTGTATGAGTATGTTTGAAATTGTAGCTCACCAAACCATTTTTCCTATATGACAAGGGTTGACCATGTACATGTTAATAAAAAAAGGAAAATGAGATTTGAAAATCACCGTTAATACCTCAGTGCTCGGTACCAAAAGGCACAGCTAAGGAATCGTATTAAAATCAAGTAGACACAAGTCCTACATTTTAAAAATGAAAAGCTCCAAACGCAGTCACAAATAAACAAAAATCTATCTTGCTGCCTCAAATAAATGGGGAACATATGGATATTGTCAAGATGTGTTCACTTATGTTAGCAATCCTTCTAATTCATTGTTGGAGATAAGAGGTTAGAAGAACAGAGAGAAGGTATGTATTCAATTTGATTATATTTCTATATTCGACCGGGTTGTTTTGGTGGGAAAGGGGGGGGGGGGGGGGGGGTTGTTATTAAGCTTCGATAAATCATGGGATCACGTTTTAGTGTCCGCTTGAAATTCCTACTCTATAAAGTGCAGCACAAGAACATCTTAAACCACTTTCAGAATTCAAGAAACCATTTACTGAAATTTGGTCAAGAGACCCTGTTCTTAAGAGAAAATCTACTCAGCCTTATCTTACTATTACATTTAAAGAACAATTGTGGGTGAGATTAAGAGTAAAACATACCTCGCGGGTTTCAGCAATAGCTGAATTCAGTGGAGACATAGATCTTGAATGGTCAGGTGAGCTGCTTCCTTCTCTTGAATGCTCTTTTGAGATTGATTGAAACTACTCATGTATACAACAAAGCGTTAAGTTACCAACTGCTCTAACAGCTTAATGGGCCCTATATCATGCTTTAACAAGAGGTAACAACATTAGGCTCGTAACGGCATGCACACAACATCTTAGACAGGGTACTAGTTCTGTAACTGTGATTTTGCAAGCGGAAAGTATACAATCCATCTCCTTAAATTATATCCAATTGCTAGTCACAACATACACAAATCTTGTAGATCTAGAACAGATTGAAAAGTTATGCATTTTGATATGGGAGATGGTTCCAGGTCTGGCTGTGGCAAGACAAGTGGCGCAGTGATTATACTCTCTACCGACGGCTTTCCTCAGTTATTCCCACTTGCAAGTGACAAAGAAGCGTGGGTTCCGATGTCCTTGTATTTTCAGCTACAGGCGTTTCTTGGAACCCGATGTTTAGAAGAGGTCTTCAGGATTGGTAATTGGACTCACTGATGAGCTCCTCTCAGACCCTCTATATGGTGCAGGTTGATGGAAAGGTCAAGGATAGGTAATGTGGAAGGGTAAACATCCGTTTCAGTCGAGTAATAGTAATATTTGTTTCAGACCCTCTACATGGTGCAGGTTGATGGAAAGGGCGACGATAGGTGATGTGGAAGGGTGGCTCTCAACCATCCGTTTCAGTCGAGTAATAGTTATATTTGTTGTTTAAAGCTGACGCAGCCTTTCCTTCGCATTCTGTTTCACCCTGGGCTGTTTCCGTAAGGTGTGCTTTTTCGATGGGAAACCGAGAAATGCTACATTGACTGCTGATACCCTGAGGAAGCGTTGAAGGATATCTTTTAGTTGATATACATGTGGAAGTCCAACGAAAAGTCCATTGCCCATTTATTGTAACCTGTTGCTCGTTCCCTTTGGAATTTGGTCATTGGTCTCTTTTTTATTCAGTGAGTTATGGCTAGATCAGTCCACTAACTGATACTGATGATGTGACCAAATCTAGAAACGCTTCAGATGCAATTTGAAGGATTCTTGACAACACTTTGAAGTTCTATTTAGTCACACAGATTCCGAGTTTACTTTGTTGTCTAGAGAAAATCACGAGTACTCAGTTGAAGTTAACAGAATTATGCACCCAAGGAAATTACTACTACCCCAGGATACCACTGAAATTTTCAAGTCCTCCACATAAACTACTTTCCTATTTCTCAAGTTAAGAATACCAAAAACTTAGGTAACACGAAACTGAATGATCTGAAAGTATCTAGGAATGCCAGTGAACTCAAGTTTAAGGGTAACTGTTTTTCATACCTCGCACCACATTCCCCAGGCTAGAGTGGAAACACAAGAACTTTCCTCCAGTTCAAGATAGTAATTATACTCTCATTCAGGAGACTAAGACATTATGATGACAGTTAACCAAATTTAAATTTGGAAAACGTCCTAAAAAGAACAAAAACATTTTTTGTATTATTCTTATCAATGTTCTTTATGAGAACATTTACCAACATCAAACAGCTGGAGCCAGTGCAGACCTTATTTTCCTATTTAACTTAAATATAACTACAGTAACTCCATCCTTTTGGGCTGAGAGTTAGTGCACTAGCATCTACAATTCCATCATAAAATGAAGCAATAAAATATAACCAAAGGGACAGGAGCAAAGCGGCCAAACCATGCAATTCACCCATGTCTATACTAATTTTCTCTCACTTAATCTAGTATTCTGAGTAATTTTTGTCAGGTTTTCATGGGGTGCAACTTTCATAATTTAATACTCAACTCGCGCCACACACCTGCAATAACGTGCTCTGAAGTTGTTCCTCCAAACAAGTTGACAAGATCCTGCTGAATAACTTGACTGGATCCTGTAAGAAGATCACTTAGGTTTGAATTGATATTTAAATTGCATGCATTATTAAACAAAATGAGCATGGTTTATACCCGACTTCCATTGCGCAAGGAAGTAAGGAGTCCATGATCTATGTTTTCCTTTGTTTCGACCATGCATTCAGCAAGCGCCTGGACAACTGAGTCTACACAAACCAACAAATAATAAAGCATAAGGGAAAAGAAGCTAACAAAACAAGGATTTTAAAGGTGGTCATCACCAGGGATAACTCAACGAGGCATAAATATTGTTCGATGACATTTTCATTGCAAAGTGAGAGTGATTATGTCTCTATTGCAAGTAGTCGGTTCTCTTGTCTAAGATATCAAAGTTATATAAAGGAGGGAGTGACCATTATATATTGCATCTTCATTCAGAAATACGAATTCTCATGCAAAGCAAAACAGCGTGTCAAACCTACCAAGTTTTTTTAGGAGTTTTCTACTTCAGATATACGTGAATAGAGCTAGGTATGTTACCGTATTTCCTATATGATCTTTAAGCCACTATTATGTTATTATGATACACAACCAGCTACTAAAAGATACCTACACACACCAAATTACCTTGTAGATAACAAATAGGTATTCTATCGAAGTTCTAAATACTTGTACAATAAGACGATGCAGTATAAATTTTGGTAACTCGTACGGCCCTCATTTAATATCTTAACCACATTATATTACATAATGGTCACGTGGAGTTTATATGTACAAATGCACGAGGCTGACATGCAAATAACAATGACTAGCCTGCAAAAGTTAAATATTGATAAAGATAACACGATAAACTATACACATTGATAGCACGTCTGGTCCTCATTTACCCTGGCTACATTCTAGTACTTGTACTAATGACCACCTTGAGTTATATCTGCTAGCTTGCCAACAAATAACAGAGGACGAGGAACCACCAATACCTTCAAGTACTTGTGTTTCATTCTCGGCCACTGGTGGTTTATCGTGATGTGTAGACATATCCAGCTTCCTACGAGGCTCCAAAGAACTCGCCACTGCACCTCGCAATTGACTCCTTCCGGTGGAATGTAAGACCAAAGGAGATCTCTGGGGCTTATAAAATCCATTCCCTCCATTCATCTGCTTCCACTCGTGGTACGATTTCAGTTCTAATATGCAATCCACAATCTTTGCGGACGACCCCTCCTCTATATTATCCTAACAGCATATGCAAAATCATTTGTTAGGCAGTGGATCTATATATCAAA
Source organism: Escallonia rubra (assembly GCA_033065855.1). Lineage (NCBI taxonomy): Eukaryota > Viridiplantae > Streptophyta > Magnoliopsida > Escalloniales > Escalloniaceae > Escallonia > Escallonia rubra. Next base: position 68,082 of record JAVXUO010000780.1, read on the forward strand.
CTCAAGCATATTAGACAGTGTCATGATGAAGTTCTAAGTATACCCCTTCAAGAACAGATGCTTCAAAAACTGGTAGCTTCAACTCTACCACAGCTACCAAAAAGTTCCGAACGTTCTCAAAGAATTGATATGCGGACAATGGCTGAGAATCCCAAAGGACTGATTGTGAAGTTGAGTGTATCTCCACGACCTTCGTGTATTGTACAAAACAACAAACCCAATACCATCAAAACGCTATAATTAACCTAGATTATAGAGCACATCTCAACATGACACAGGGATACTGATTAAAATACCTTGGGAACTGATCCTGGTTTAATTTTATTAATTGCATTGCAAAGGATCAAACCATTTCTCAAGCAGGCAATGAACTCTCTCTCTGAGGGTCGGTCGGTGATTCTGAGCGGTCCCACTAAGCTCTCAAGCCACCGAGTAGCTTGGAATCGCCTCAATGCTGCACAATTACATCCACTTAAAAGATGATGAAAGTTTGAAATAAAAAATTTCATTTCCTTCAAACGACTCAAAAGTATCTCTTTTCTTGGTAAAAGATCATAAATATGGAAAGAAACTAAACAGGCTGCAATAATTCAATATTTTCCACATTCTTGTCAATATCCACAATATTGGTTGCTGGGAATTAAAACACAATCTCAAATGGGAACAGAGGCTGAAATAGCGATATTAATTTCCTGAACTCAATTCCAATCACACAAAAAAGTATTATAATAGTTTAGCTCATTTTTGGGTGCTCCTTTTCTTCTTCAGGGGAAAAAACACGCACACACAAGAAAAATGTAAAAGGGGAAGAGGGGCTGAAATAGTGATGCTAAACGCACGGACAGACACATTAATGAACAATTCCTGCACAAAAATGCAAATACCCATATAGTTCAGAATCATGTTTTTCACATTAATGAACTGAAGCAGTTCTTGGTGCTTTACCTTTTTCTTGAGGAAAACAAAACACACACTCCAGTGACCCATTCTGACAGGCACACAAAGGGGTTTGCTCTGATTTTCAGAATTTGGTGTTTAAAAGTATCTGTAAAGGTAAATGGAAATGGCGAAGAGAAGTGGTGTCCATGACACATCCTTCACAAAAAGTTCGAAATCATTTCCGACATTAAGGAAACGAAACAGTTCTTTGTGCTTTCTTGGTTTTTTATGAAAACGCGCACTCATACACACACATGCAACCCCCTCACAAATGTAGCCAAACAGGGAAGATAGGGCACAGCAATAAGGGCAGATGCTGGAACTATAAAATTCCAAACTTTCTTTTTCTAAGATTTCCCAAGTAAAATGAGTGATTAACCTGCTTCCTCCGCTTTTCTGGAAGCCAAATTCAAGTCGGGTCGAGCTCTTCTGGGATGATCCTCCATTAATTAGAATCTTTTATCCAAAAACCCTAATCAAACAATATCCTTAATCAGTACGAAATTCTAAATATACCCACACAAATACCATCTATAGAGAGATATTAAAACCACAACATGCCTCTTTTCTCCTCCGAAATCTTTCTAAGATTTTGACAATAATTCGATTCACAGCACAAAACCCTAAAAACCCTAATTTCTAGAGAGAGAAAGAGAGAATCAGAGCAGTGTACTTGCTATAGTGGATTTTTCGCAGTTTTTGGAGAGTGGGGGGGTCTAATAGTTTGCAGCGATCTTCTGCTGTTTCGCTTCGGGGCTCAGAGTCGGTTCCGAGCCTGAGGCTCCGGGAATCGTAACGTTACTTCTTATTTAGTGGGTTTTTTTGAATTCAAATTCTGGATCGATCTTGGACCGTCCATCTGACCACGTGACCAGATTTTAACTACCACATTAGATGGGCTGTTTTCGTTTGGCACGCGCGTATAATACACGCTCGGCTTGGTACCTCTGTGTTTCGTCAGTTTTAACGCGAACGCACTAGTGTGCGCGTGGTTAATCTGTTCTCATCAGGTTATAAAACAGCTGAGTTACTGTGGCACTCACAGTCTACAGCTCTAAGTCAAAGATTTTTCCCTTTTTGGAAAAGATTGAAACCTTTGATCGTAATAGTTTAAAAATTGAACAAACTTTGATCCGTAAGAATCTTTCTTCAATCCTATATATACTGACAATTAATAGTCGTTAAATATTTCAATCGACTTTTTTTTCTAACACTTTCATCAACAATTATTAGTAGTACTTTTTTAGCGTCACTAAATCAAAGTCATTAGAAACATTTATAGACAATTGATTGTCGTTATATAAGCGGTAAGAGGAAGATTCCTCCTACTCCACCCCTTAAAAAATAGGGTTGAAGGAAGATTCCTTCAAAATTTAGAGCCTCTTTGCAAAATTTAGAGCCTGTTCATTTATCATCTTTATTTTGTATTTTTATATTTTTATTTTTAGTTAAAAATATGATTGTGTAATTTTAGCATTTTAACTAACTTTGTTTTTTAGTATTTTGTGTACTTATAATATTTTTATTTGGGCTAATTACAACAATGTCCCTAAGGTTAGGGTGAAATTACAGTCAAGAACACTAAGTTTTAAAATGTAACATACCGTGATAATTTTTAAAAAAAAAGTATCAGTCATGTCAATCCGTCATAGATCTGTTACAAAAATGTATTTTTTGGCTGATGTCATCCATGCGTATTTTCTAAATGTCAATGCTACCCTTATACCATATATCTACATATATACTGTATAAAGATTTAAAACCCTAATAAACCTAATTCCTAAATTAGGGTTTCAAACCATACTCTCTCTCCCTCCCCCCTCCCCCCCCCCCCCCCCCCCCTCCAAATTAAGGTTTTAACATATTTTCTAAATTAGAGTCTCTTTAACAGTAAGTAACTAAGCAAATTTCATTGACGGTGTTTTCTCAAAAGCCAAACACTTATAATGAACAAGCATGCAATGGCAGCAAGTGAGACGGGGAGGATGGGGGCATCGATGAGGTGGAGAAGGGTGGTGGCAGGCAGAGGTGGGGGAAGGTGGGCACATCAGCGACGGGGTAGGGGGAAGGTGGGGACAACAACAGCGGGGTGAGGGGAGGGTTGGGTCAAAGCATAGCGAAGAGGGAAATCTTGGTGGTCATGGGAGGTGGAGGCTGACGTGTGGTGTCTAGCCATAAGCATGCATGGTGATACTATGGTGGTGGGTTCTCCATAAGGAAGAGAAAGAAGAAAAGAGATGAAGTAATGGCATTTGAAAAAAATCAACCTTCTAATTTAAGGGGAATAAAGTCATTTTCTTAAAACCGTTAAGTTTTTTAAGATTCCGTTTAATCAACAGACATAAGTGTAATTTTTTCAAACTAATGGCTACGCCTATAATTTCATTCTAGCCTCATGGACATTGCTGTAATTAGCCCATTTTATTTTCATTTTTGGTCACTTTTTTTAGACTCGATAATTTACATAACATTTTCAGGATACTTTGACCTATTTTTCCACAGCTTGCCCTTGCAATTCTCATGCACATTTATCATGCTATCTTTATTTTCCCTTCCAAAATACCACGAGTAGGCAACGTCTTGAATCTGTGTTTTAATGTGAGGAAGAGGAGGAGAGAGAGGGGGGGGGGGGGGTTACCTCTTTCCTAACACTGGGTAGGAAAATAGCCTAGAAAAAGGTAAAAACATAGGTGTTTTCATTTTTTTTTTTTTTTCTTTTTTTAGTGAGATTTTCTCTAAACAAAAACGAAGAACGTTAAAAGTACACAATAACAAGAATCTTTTTAGTCATCATTAAAAAAATAAGAATTCAAAATGATAAACAAACACACTTTAATATCTTGAAAAGGATTTCTAAATTTTTTCAATGCAAATGGAATACTCTATCGATGACATATATATATATTTTTTTTACCTTTCTGAACTAGCGTGAGCTTTTAGTTTCTTATGCTTGATTGCATCTTCTCTGTTTTTATGAATGAATAAGAGGGAAGATATAATTTGGAGCCATCAAAATGGATCTTAACTGGGCTTAGCAAGCATAGTCACTAAGAGTGAAAATACATGTTCTAAAAAAAAGTTGTTTTAAGGACATTTATGGCACAATTAGTAAGGAATTAATCTTAAGCAATGAAAAATCACTGCATAATGTTCAATTTTTTTACATCAGTAACTAACACAGAACCTGAAAGGTAAATAAAAAAATAAAAAATTCTAATAATGGAGCAGTACCGTTTCTTAAATCCGCAAAAACAAAAACATACTCTAACGGGCTTTTTCAACTATGCACATCAAAGACGAAGCACAACCAAATGAATTTGTGACCAAAAAATTAAAGAGTTGCCAGTTGGTGAAAGAATTAGAAAGTGAGAGTACTTGTAAAATGAGACACGATAAATCACAAATAAAGATATATTATCACAATAATGCAACCTAAAGCAAAACCCGCCACAGTCTTTACATGCCATAAAGTCGCCTAAAAAACACTTGAATTTCATATAAGAATTAACACGCACACACAAAAAAAAAAAAAAAAAACAATTATAACCAACTCTAGCAAACAATGTATAGAAATCTAGTAGGCTTTTCATAACTTGTTTCTTCCACTGCGGGATGCGCCTAGCAGTTAACCTTCAAATCATCAACTAAAACTTAAATATTGAACACAACACTTCACCGGTTATAGACACTGAATAATTGCAGATCGATACTATGATATACTTATTTTGAGTGGTACATATGTTTAGTGTGTGGTTGAATCAAATAGCAGATGTTTAATTTTTAGCTAACACGCAAGGGTCCTAATTGAATAGACAGACAACAAAAATTAAAGCTTAAAACGCTGGATTGACGGAACAACAAAAGAACACAAACTAATTAATGGTACGCCAAAACTTGAATATTATTTTCTTTGCATGTCACTGTTCACATGGTGAACCGTAAGCAATCATATCAAGTTATCACCCTGTATATTGAAATTTGTATTTTAAAAGGAATATAGTGATCACTCTGACCATAATGTTACTCACATATATAAATAGTATAAATCCATATAGATATGAATATAGATATTGATAGATTGATATCCGGGTTAAGAAATCAGATTTTTTTGAGAACTCCTAAAAGAGGGTGTTTGGGATTGATTATGAGACGGTCAAACCTGATTTAAATATAAATTAAATTAGATATGTGGGTGTTTGGTAAAAGAGATTAAGAGATTTAATCTATCTCCAGAAGCTAAAAAATGATTTAATCCATAATCCTCAAAAGTGAGGATTATGAAATAATCACTTTTTTCATAATCAGGTTTGACCTTCTAATTTATCATCCAATCCCCACATTTTTCACAAAAAGACCTCTCATACCCCTTAAGTAATTATTTTAGATAGTTTCTGGAGTTTATTCTCTTATCTTATTGCTAAAACTCTTCTCCTACAGCTATATAATTTTTGTTTTACTTAAGATAAACTTTATTTTTAATTTGAGGGATGTTATCGTACTATAAGCAATAACATGAGATTGTTTTTTTTTAATTTAAAATAAAAAGTAACAACTTCTGTAAGTGCGTGAAAATAGTTATTATAATAATTTATTTGAGCATTATAGTTACTTATGAATAAAACGTTATGTTAACGTTGCTTAGATATTAGAAAATTATTTATTGAGTGTCTTCTATGGTGTTTTTGTCATAGTGAAACGAATTTAAGTACTTTTTATCCAAACATTTTTTATAGATTTAATTTAGTTTACAATTATTTTTACAAAATAACAAACTGATTATAATTAAATCAGATTTTGAAAACTGATTAAGATTTAAGCTGAATATGCTTTTTCTAATCAATCTCAAACAGTCTTCAAATAGAATAGAAAAAGAGGTTGGTCGCCGACCCAAGTCTTTCTTGCCAAGGAGTTCAGCCGTATTTATAGAGCAACACATACACTCACGAAGGTCCTCCTGCAGTCACAAAAGAATCATGGCTGCCCCTCTTATCGATTTCAACGACAGAAAGGATGGCATGGACCGGATCTCGGACTTGCCAGAACCCATCGTTCACCGCATCATGTTCTTCCTGCCCACAAAAGATGCAACCCTAATCAGCACCTTGTCTAAAAGCTTTAGATCTCTATGGCTTTCGTACCCTATTATGGATTTCCGCCAGACTTTCTTCAAGAAACCTTCACCTTTGCCCTCGTCATATTGGCGACAATTTCGTGATCCAAGCAGTGTTTCGAAGTCACGTGTAGAAGAGACCGATAAGTTCTTGGATTACGTCCATTCATCCATTCGTCGTCGCGAACTTAGAACTGAGCTGGAGATGTTCCGCCTTCATGCGAAGTTTTATACAGCCGAAAGATTTTATGGGGACGATCGATTCTATGGAGCCATTAATTTTGCCATAGAGAAGCGCGTCAAAATGTTGGATGTTGGTATGCATCTGAAGGACAATAACAAGATGCCTTCGTTCTGGTGCTTACCAGAGACTCTCTTCTTTAGCAAATCAATTACTGTTTTGAAGTTGGTAGGCGCCAAGGTGGATGTCAAGGATTTGATTTCACGCTGCACTTCCATCGAGAGTTTGCATCTTGACGGCTGTGATGGTTCTCCGGATATTAGGATCTTCGGTGCTAAACTTAAGGCGCTTGAACTGGAGCATTGCCATGACTTAGAGAGAATTGAGATCAAGTGTCCGAATCTTCAAGCTTTCGTTTTCAAGGGGTTCTTGACGTATCCTAAAATTGACTTGACCGGTTGTGAGTCGCTCAAAAGATTGTCACTGGATAGGTGTGATGTCACAGATAAGTGGGTGAAAATTTGTGCTTCTACTTTTCTTCAGCTCGAAGACCTTAAGCTTAGCAGATGCAAAATGTTAGAAAGTCTTGAAATACATAATGAAAGACTCAAAAACCTCCACCTGCTAGACTGCCCCCATCTGGTACAGCTGAAGGTTGATACTCCGCGGCTACTTTCGTTCACGTACAGGGGCGACGTTATTTCGTTTGGCTTGATGAACTCTTCACTTCGATTGAATGCTAGCTTGTCGTTCAACCCTAGATCTCCTCGTCAGAATTCCAACTTAGAGTGGTTCGTTCAGTTGAGGGCTTGCCTTTCGTACTTTGATCACTGCAAAACTTTGAGACTGTCTTGCCAATCGGACAAGGTACTTTTTGTTTCCATGTTGTGTCATTTGAAAAACCTTCCCTGTTATCACACTATTGGTTCAACTTACTAAGTAATTGTTGCAGGATTTGACTTTTCCTGAAGAAATAAGGGAAGATTCTCTTCCCCCACTCAGTGATCTCAAGCTTCTGAAGATACATATATATTCAATGTCGAGTAGTTTTACTAAATTGGTGGACAGCTTGCTCTGGATTTGTCCCCATCTTGATACTTTAAATATCCGTTGTGGCTCAGAGAAAAGATCTATAAAGGTAAATGATATATTCACATTAGGTTTCTAGGTGTTTATGAACCATCACTGCATATAACAAAGGGGAAAGTCAATTTTCTGTATACTGAATACAACTAAAGTTTCATATCAAAGTCCAAAGTCATGATCTCCAATAGAATTACAATTCGGGTATATCTAATCTTAGTCAATTGCAAATTATATGTGTCTATTACAAAGTATGCGAACATCTGTTGTGCCTTTTTCACCACACTACCAACTAATTTTTGCACGTTCTCGTTACAAATTTTCAGTTCAAGTATGGCAGAAGAAGGGCAACAAATGAGGAGTCGAACTGCTGCCGAGCTCTGCTGGTCAAGTGTTGGCGGCATAGCATACAACAAGTGGAGATCAATAACTTTGAAAATAGTGGTGACCTAGATGACCTGCTCAGATATTTCAATAACAGCATCAAGATGGAAAATGTCTGAAGCAGAGTTGAATGGGGACATATTTGCTACATGTCGAACATACTTCTTTAATGTGGATTCAGATATATTCTTGAGTTTTGATGAATTTTTCTTGTCCAAGGAGTTTTGCTTCGTATCAATGTTGCAGTTCTATTATGGATTCCTAATCAAGTTAACCTCTACGTTCTAGCTTTCGGTTTAATTTGTGAATGTTTATCCCTACCTCTGCAAAGGATTAAGATTGTACTCAAATAAACGGTGTTGAAGCGGCTGCGCACCAAACTTGCCCTTCGACCCAGTGGATCCTCGTTAAGGGATTATAGTACCTCTTCGTTTCTCGGCTGTGACTTGTGAGGTTCTGAAGATAATTAGTGGAACTGACTCATTGGTGTAAGCTGTAGAGCGTCCACCATGATGGTGAGATTGGATCCCAATAAGAATGACTCACCTAAAAAATCCATAGATCTGTTTGGTTGAGTATGACATTTAGTAAGACTTTAAAAACAAAGTCAGAACTTATATTCATTATAACGGATTTCAAAATTCATGTAAGCGTCGTATAATTTATGCATATATATCAACAGGCAAATTCGCATTAGTCTTAAGACTGCCATCACAATTGAGCACATTAGTTCAAGCTTATCTCGTTTAGACCACGAAGTTCGTCAGCAGAAACCTTGTATCTGCAATATTATGATTGACATGGACGAACAAACATTATGCCATATAGTCACCCTACTGTGCAAGGTAATCGATTTACAATTATGGCTGCTTAGAACTACCTAGTTGAGTCACCGTTTCCCCTTGAGAAGCAACTAAACTGAGAAAACCTAGCTTGAGCTTACTTGAAAACCATTGAAGCACTGCGCTCTGCTTGAGGCAGTACGTAACGTCTTGAAAACTAATCTAAGTACTCCATGAAGCAATATCATCATATATCCAAAATTGGAGTCCCTTTGTGCCTTCTTTAATACATATTTGATGGTTCAATGGGATGCTGTCTACTTTCTTGGGGTCTTTTGTCATGTCAGTTACAATGTTAATACTACTTCCTCCAAGAAAGGCTTGCACAGTTTAGGAACAGCCATTGCCAGGTTAAATTGCTGATATACAAACTAACTCTGTCTATCTTTAGCGTTTATTATTGTTATATTTTAAGGATTTTAGGATGGGAAGGGCTAAATATAATCCCTAACATGGTAATCCGCCCCTTGTTTAGTGTCGGTAACTGAATTTGATGATGTCGAGGGACAAAACGTACTACCCCTAAATGCACCCTACAATGCTCCTTCCATTCTCTCTTCTTTTGCATAAGAAACGATCCCAAAGTCTTACATCCAGGCTTCTCATTCCAGCATCACTCCCTTGACTTGGTCTCGAATCAAACCATTTGTCCTTATTTCGACTAAGGAAACTATATGGCCTAAATGATTAGGTGATGATGAGTCCTTTAATCATTAGGATGGAGGAAATATAAAGTTAAATTGCTGAAATGCAAAAAAATAAATGCCAGGTGATTTTAAATAACATTCTTGGTTCACTGGTCACCATGAAACTTCCAATGTTAAGGCATGAACCCGGCATTAATAACTGGAGCATCAGGGGTCGACCACATATGTTGCTTATATGGGGTCTGAAAGTTTGGAACTGAATCTGATTGCACATCGACAGCGGAATCAAGAGAAAATGCAGGGTGCTTTTTTACCATTAAGCAACAGATTAAACAGAGTTCATCAGCATATTGGGTGTTCAACTTCACATAGATTGAGAACAGAAACCACAAGTGACTTAGAGAAGGTGGATGTTAGACTTCAAAGCGTATTTTTGTCCTTACAACAATTAGTTTAACTCTTGACGTTGAAGAAGGGGTGGAAGAGTATATCAGAGGGTGAATTTAGCAAGAAAATTTCCACTGTAACGGCGATAGAAATTATGTGGTGTAACGGACCGCTGAGATTAAACGAGATAAGGGTCAAAGTTCTATTATCATCTCATCTCTTCCGTTGATTGCACCAATATGTCTTCAGGAAAAAAACAAAGCAGCCTACAATTTATGGCCCATAAGGTGATGATGCTGGGCATGCATGTTTGGTAAAGAGGAAGGTAAACCGGAAGAATGTAGAATATCTAACTCATTGGATGCCTCTTTAGATTAATGGACATTCATTGCACCTATTATCTGACATAGTAGAATTCGAGGTCATCTGTTCTTTCTACATTGTTTTACCTTTTACCTAACCAAACAGCACAAGAGAATAGAAATCACTATATGAATGGGATACTAGTTTCTCTATCTGCAAACAGACCAAACTCAGCCAAGATGTAACTGGCAACACCTTTATTTTTGGTGCTTGCTAGTTTTAGTAAACCTATACATCTGACTCTTCCCGATTTCGTTGCACTTCCTTCCTTAGACCCCAAAGACTCGAGCAAACCAAGAAAGACAGACAAATAGAGGTAATAATCTCTACGTATATCATGTGTGTTGAAAAGGAAAGAATTATTTCTTAAGAAAGGAGAGTAAGAGAAAAAGACAGCGGCAGGGTAAAATTGAGATTCATGGGGATTCTTCACGAGTCAAGACTATTTGTTCAAGAAGGCAATGACTGTATATTCTTTAAGGATTTATACTTTTGAAGGTAGACTTAACATGGTATAATGATTGGTATGTTTATGGATGAGCACCCAATGATGTATATTACATTCCTACAATCTTTTGCATATGCCAAGCAGCCTTCTTTTGCACTCTTTTCTTCAGATTTATGACGACTGCAGAATCTTGGGGAAGTGAACTGCTCACATAGATGATGAAAATCTGCTATTTGTCCTAAAATTGGTGTAGTATTAACACCTTTTGGGTGTTCTGCTAATTCAGGACAGAAATCCATCTAGTATCATTATCACAAACTTTAGGGTAAGAGAGATCCCATCAAACGACTCAAAAAAGAGCAGAAGAACTAGGAGTAAGATTGGAGGAAAGTCTTTAATATACTTTGTGAAAGCATCCGTCTCAAAACCAATTGACTATGAGAGAAAAGGCCTACAAGATTTATATATTGAAGCATTCTTTGTAATTTACCATGGGATTTATAGCTTCTCTCAACATGTCCCCTCACGTGTGGCCCGACTGATTTTTGAGTGGCCCTAATACGTGGAGAAATTGATTGGATGACGGTGAAAGACTATTTTTTAAATTGTCTGCTTAGCTTAGATCGATCAGCTTTGATACCATGTGAAAACATCTATTTCAAAACCAATTAGTTATGAGTAGAGAGGCCTACAACGCTTATATATTGAAGTATTCTTTGTTATTTACCCGATGTAAGATTTATATATTCTCTCAACATTCACCCACAAAAGCTGAAAAAGAAAAAGAGAGGAGGTTGGAAAATTTCTGTGCAAGGTGAATGGTGGCATAACATTTGATTTCCCTTCTATGAGAAAAGTCCCAAATCTGCCAAAGAACCAAAAGAAGTTATTGCCATTTGCCATTACTAGCTTTTGCTGTTTGCCACATATAGTGAACTCGTACTAGCCTTTCCATCTTCTTCCAAAATTTAGGTACACTTTCCTTTATTAGAAGTTATACAAGACCCAGAAAGGAAAGATGTTCTGAGATCCTAAAACATCTACAAGTACCAACGCACGTTGCTGGAGGAACTTGGGTGAGGCAAGCTTTTAATTTCCTGAGAGAAAAGAGAGAAAGAATTAATGGGCAGGGGGAAAATTGAGATCAAGAAGATTGAAAACTTGAATAGCCGGCAAAGTCACCTTCTCAAAGCGCCGTGCCGGTTTGCTCAAGAAGGCCAAGGAGTTGGCTGTGTTGTGTCATGCGGAGGTGGGTGTTATCATCTTTTCTAGCACTGGGAAGCTCTACGAGTTCACTAGTTCCCGGTATGTTCACACGCTCTGGTTCAAACATCAGAGGCCTCTCTGTAAATTTCGTGTGATTTGGTTCACATTAGTTTTGTAAACACTCTTCTGTTTTTTTTTCGTTGCTTCCAAGAATGTTCTTTTTCATGTGGTAAAGAATTAAACATATTTAGTTTTCCAGAACAGTTTTCATTAGAGGTGTTAATCCAATGAATGTTTTCTGTTGTCAGAAAAAGTTACCAAACAAATACTTTAAATCTTAGAGATATTGGTACCGTTCTTGGCTCAATCGCGTATGCATGCCCCTAGATCTAGAAAAGCGTTTCATTTGAGTCAAGAACGACAAACTCAAAACTGTTGTTGGCTCAAAGATTTCATTCTAGTTGATGGCGCTCGGGCAGGACTACGAGCCTGTTTGAGAGTGATTTTGTAATGATCAAACTTGATTCAATCAAATTGATTGCCAGGTGTTTGACAAACATTAAAAAATACATTTTCTTTTTCATAATCAGGTTTGACCAAGTAAAGTATCAGAGTATTCCTATTATCTACAAAGACCTCTATCACATTTTATTCAAGTGCTGATTTTTTGTCATTTTGTCATATTGAAACTGTTTTTAATACTTCTATCCAAACAACATCAATAGATTAAAGCTGATTTTGCTAAAAATAACTTAAAGCTGATTGAAATTTAAATTAGTCTTTGCTTTCGAGGATTAATCCTAACTAGGCTCTAAGACGCCATGTGTTATTTTTAGTTGCATTTCTTCAACCAAACCTATTTAGTTAATTTCTTTTAAAAGGTTAGGCCCTTTTCTCGTAGACGTAATGGTTTTTTCCCCTCTCCTTTTTGAAGCATGGAACAAATCGTTGCAAGGTACAACAACAGTCAAGAATCTATGGAGCGTGCTGCAGTTGAAAATGCAATAGATGTAACGTTGTTTCTTTTACCCTCTTTTTTTTGTCGATACGTGATGCAAGGAAAAGGAGGTTTCAATGGACGAGGAAATACCTGTGTCCATATGCTAAACATAAGAGAATTTTTGACGAATAATATCACATGCTTGTCCACTCGCATTTTTGTACGTAGTATAGATATGTGCATATAAATACTTGAGTTTGTTGGTTGCGAACTCTATTGTCCGTCAGTACACAGTGCTTCAACATCAAATGAAATAATTTTTAGAGTAATTGTAATTTTCTCGTTTTTGACGCAAATGAACGCTTGTTTACATCTAGCGACACATTTACACAATCATTGAAGTCGTGAAATATTTCCATGATTTTCGATACAATTCTCAAGCTGGATTCTTGAGGTGATTGGGGTGTCTATCAGGTCAGTTCAAGCTGTACCAAACCTATTAGATCAGACCAACCCAGACTTGATCAAAGCCCAAGTGAAGAAAGAGGTTGACCATTTCGGCATCTATCGATTGGTTAAGAGACTTAAGTAAAGTCTTGACTTTAATGCTGCTGGACCTATCCAATTTTTTTTCCAAAAAGATTAAAAAAAAAATGATCTTCAATGCTTTCGGACTAATGGTTCAAAGCATCGAGGACCGTTGTAACAGAAACTGACAAAAAATGGGAGATGATTATCGTATGAATATAGTATGCATGGATGATATGATTTATTGGTCTAGGACCATCTAAACGCATCCAAGATTTCCAATGAATGACCATAAGATCCATCAAACACACAATCTCGCTATAAAAACGATTCTTTAAGTAATTGCCATACCGTCCCAAAGAAGAAGAAAAAAAGTATTAGGAATTTAATGCCTTAAGTGACACTTGAACTGTTTTTTGTGGTCACATTTTCTCTTCTTACCTCCAACAATAATGACAAAATATTCTTGACTGCTCCTAATCTTTTACCGGTGTTCTTTAATAATTTAATCCATATTTCTTTCTCATAACTATTAATCTAGTTTTGACCAAATTTAGAGGATATCGGGAATTTATTATGAGATGGCCAAAACACAACCGATTAAGTCAGCTTTCAAAACCAAAACAATGATTGAATTGCAATATAGAAAAATGGGGATCAATCAGTAATCACTATTTCATAATCTAGTTGAGCAAGTAAAATACCAAGATATTCCCATTAATTACCATGACTTTATATATCATTTTATCTAACTACTAAACTTTTTTGTCATTTTGACGTATTAAATTTTGCTTTTAGCACTTTTCATCAAACACATGATCCAAAGCACAACTATTACGACTTAATCTAAAATTCGCTTTCCCATGGATTCTTAATATTCTCTTGTCGGTACAGTTGACTCCAAACTGGCGCCAAGAATTTCTAGTTAGTTAATGAAGAACAATCTGCATATAATGATTGCTTCTTTTGTTTTCTTTGTTCTTTTGACTTATTTTAAGCATGATCCTCAGACCGAGTTAGATGATTTGAAAGCTGAAGCTGCGAGACAAAGAAAGGTACATCGGTACGTTATGTTGAACCATCTTACTTACTTTTACCTTAAGCATGAGAGGGAGAGAGAGCGGTAACCCCAAGTTGGCCTCCGGCCAACTCAAAAACCTAAATGTATTGATAAGTCTTTCATAGTTTAGTACATTTATTTTTAATTAAAAAAATTGACGGCAAACAATGTTTCCGCCAAAAGCAACAAACTTACCTAAATAAGTGCTTTTACTTCTTATGTCACTTTTAGAGGAAACATTTCCATCACAAACAACCAAGCTTTCAAATATATGGTTGCACCCCCTCAATCCCATCAACACCGCCACCAACACCCGCCACATTCCGACATCACCTTTTCTTGGAATTTCGTGCTCCTCTCCACCGGAGATTACACGTCTTCTATTTGTGGTCACACCTTAATTTAGATGGGAATGGAGATGGCGACGGGCGATGGCGACTGCGTGGAGGTTGCTCGCAATTGCCCTGACTAATCTGGGTTGCAACATGTGTCTATGTGTGCACGCTTATGTGCGTTGAGATGCACGAGTGTGTGTTTGCTTCTTAGTGTCGTAGAGAAGGCGGAGGAAAATAAAAATAAGTATCAGTTAAAATGTAAAATAGAGGCACGTGATAACTTTTAAAATTATATTGTCGCATCTGGCGGTAAAACGGTTTGTTCCTAAGTTTTTCCTTGTCAATTGTATTTGTTTTCCATGGGATCTAAATTAGCAAAAACAAGTTGATTAATTCAACAAATCCCAGCGCTTTTGCATCAAAATTCATCATCCCCCCTCCCCGCCCCCCACCAAAACCGGAACAAAGAAAGAAAAAAAATGCTGCCAAAGCTCCATGGATAATCCCCGGTTTTCATATGGCAGATGCAATTGTAATTGAACTCAGCTTTGTTCTAGCTGTTGAAATACTAAGATCCTAACCTAAAGAAGGGTTAGAGTTTCACAGACCTTGACTTAGGTTTAACGTGTTTCAGGAACAAGTACTGCTGGAGCAGCTTGAGAAATCAAGATTGCAGGTAAACCTTAGTTTTAATTTTGTTTTTTTGTTTTTGGAAGCTTCTGAATGATATCTTGGATCCTCTGCCACTGGAGAAAAAATTCTGGAATCCGTTGCTTAAAAGAGCGACATAGGATATTGGATTAATGAGTATTTACTAAAAGGGGAAAGTAGAGAATGACCCCCTCTACTTTACATGTTGTGTGATTTGCTCCCTTCCACTTCAAATTTAAGCACTAAACTCCCCCACAATTACATAAAATGGGCACCTTAGACGGAAACCGTTAAATATAACAGTGCGTGATCAACATGCGCGTTGACTAACAATTTTTTTTTGTAAATGATGTTTTTGCCCATTCTGTTAGGCGTAATTAACTAATGACCCCATGTACTATATACGGTGTGAGATTTCCCCCCCCCCCCTACTTTAAACATAACCACTAAACCCCCCCCCCCCCCCCCCCCACACACTTACGAAAATTGGGCACTTTAAACGGGTCTGTTATGAATATTCGTGAAATGACCAATATTTAAGTTTAATACAATTCTTTCAACTTCTTTTTCCCTCCTTTCAGACTTTTTACTCAATCCCGCATACACACACTCCACGCACACCCAGCACGCACACACACACACACACATACCCTAAACCCACACACAGACGCGCACCCACTGCAAACATACACACACCTTGCTTGCATGCCACTGTGGCGGCAACGTCATCGCGAATCTGGTGCAGCCCCAGCGGACTGTAGTCAGTCACGGTGGTCATGTGACGCTGTTTGGCGAGATGTTGCGGATTGGGGTGGCACGACGACGGAGGTTAGACCTGCGATTTGGGGACGTGGTCGTCGATCTTGGTGGCAGGGATCTGGACGGATGTGCGGCAATCAGACGCCGATAGCCTGTGTTTGTGGGGATTGATGTTACCGGTGTTGATTGCACCGGTCGGTTGGTGGTTGATCAAGAAGCCCCACTGGCTTGCAGACGCAAGGCAGTGGGAAATGGCAGCGAAGAGGCAACCCACGACGATGTGTAGTCGGATAGTATAAAGTTGGGGGAGTTGGCCGGAGTGGTGGTTACTGTGACGCTGATCATGGTAGTTGTTGCGCCGGTGATATACCAACGGCAATCGTGGTTCCTTTTTTTTTGGTAACTCTCTGGTGGTCGGAGAAAAAGATCAGTGGTTGTGCTCAGTGAATCACCAATTGTAGCGGGGTTGACCAGAGGAGGAGGTGCAGATTACGACAATCCCTTATTTGAGGTGAATCTGGTAGCGCAGAATGTGGTGGGGGACTGGTATGACAGGGGTGGGGGGGAAGGAAGGCGGGGAGGGTCATGGACAAAATTGTAATTTAAATTTAACGGTTTCCATCTAAGGTGCCCAATTTCTGTAAGTGTAAGGGGGTTTAGTGGTTAATTTTGAAGTTGAGGGGGAGAAATTGCACACCGTGTATAGTACATGGGGTCATTAGCTAATAAAGAAATAAGAGTATTTTGATCATTTCACGCTATTCATAACGGATCCGTCTAAGGTGCCCATTTTCTGTAACTGTGGGGGATTTATTGCTTAAATTTGAAGTGGAGGGGAGCAAATCGCGCAACGTGTAAAGTAGAGGGGGTCATTCCCTATTTTCCCTTTACTAAAACCGGAAGATAATACCATTTTCAACAATTTTAAACAGCGAACGAGTAGGGTGAATTTTAACTATATATCAAGGAATTGGGAACGGTGTTTGAATTTGATGATTTTAGCAAAACAAAATTTTGGAAAAAATCAAAAAGGGTTTTCTTTGAGGTTTTTTAAAGTTATCTTTAACAAAAAGACGAACAACTTTATAAAAACAAAATTTAGACCTTTTAACACCAAAGTACCATATACTTTCAAATTTCTCAACTCTAAAAAACTTCATTTTGAAATTTAGGGGTATGCAAAATTTGTTGTTTGGACAATTTTGTGTCCGTGAGTATTTTGCCTTTGCATTTTTCTTCTTCCAATAACAAAATATTAGTTCATAAAGTGATAAAAATTTCATAGAGTGGAAAAGCTACCTATATAGAAGTAAAAAGCGATAAAACACAAAATTTTAACAACTGAGCATCTTAGTACACCTTCTATCTTATTATTTTATTTTTAACATAATTTGTTAAGTTGAAATCGAGGATAAGATGTAAGCAAAGTATCATGACTAACGAAAGGGTGGCATGAAAACAGAAAATGAACAATAGAAAAGGGAGAGGCTTGAAAACAGAAAAACAACAATAGAAAACTCAACAAATGACATCATCACCGAATCAGACAAATCAAGACTTGAACCATCTTTTTTCATGTTTAGAGGCTTTTGCGCCTATCGATAGGGATTTTAGCCAAGCATCTTTGAGAAGTTTTCGAAACATGGCTAAGGTTTTATGAAAAAAATTTGGCAGCTACCTCAATTGAAAGAATTTTTCTCCAACTCCCTATATAGCGACAATCAACCGTCACTAAATGTTTCTAATGGCTTTTATTTAGTAACGTTAAAAAAATGTTGCTAATAATTGTCGTTGAAAGTGTTAGAAGAAAAGCCACTAGAAATATTTAGCGACTATTAATTGTCACTATACACGGAGTTGGAGGAAGATTCCTACAATCTGAGTAGGAGCCAAAGTTTGTTCAGATTTTATTGTAAGGATTTGACAAAAATTAGCATAAAATAGTAATATGGAGATGGCATTTAAAGCCCTCAATAAATTTCCTTTTCAAATCCTTTTCCTCCGATGACCCACGGTGTCATGACCATCCAAGGTTCCGGCGAGGAGAGTAGATTTGACGTGTGTCACACACGTTTGCATGAGTTTTTTTCCTAAATAATTACATTTTTAATACTTAATTACCTATCTATTTCATTTTGAAACGTATTTACCTGCATACCACACTTTTGGAAGTCGCGGTTTAGAACCACAACTTTAAACAAGAAAACGTGATTTCAAATCCCGTTTTTAAAGCGCCATTTTTTTTTCCTATAGTTTCTTCTTTTCTTGAGTTTTCTTAGATTTAGAGAAACGATGCAGAAAAAAAAATAACGTGGTTTTAAATCACGTTTTATTTTTTAAAGTCACGGTTTTAAATCACTTTTTCTTCTTTAAAGTCGTGGTTCTAAATCGCGATTTTCGAAAATGTGATACGCAGATTAATAAATTTTACGGCTAATTAGACCTATGTCCCTAAGGTTATGGGGTAATTACAGTCAACGACACAAAGCTTCAAAATGTAACATTCCGCGACAAAAAATCTTTCAAATGTATCACCTGTGTCCATCCGTCAGGGTACAGTACAAAAAGTATACTTTTTTTATGATGTCATCAATACGTATTTTTAAAATGACGATACTGCCCTTGTACTGTATATACTGAATATTTAAAAAAAATTAAAATTAGGGTTTTGTTGAAACCCTAATTTGCAAATTAAGGGTTTCAAAGCCCTAATTTTTTAAATTAGAGTTTCGTTTGTTCAAATTAGGGTTTCATTTTTCAAATTAAGGTTTCATTTGTTCAAATTAGGGTTTTTTAAATGCCATTACTTCACCGCCGGCAGTTCCCTTCCCTGCCGGCAGCCATTTTCTCCTATCTTCTTCCCCCATCCCACTTCCCCTTCTCCACCTCAATCGGTGACCCAACAAATCCAACTCGCCACCTTAATCAATGGCTAACGACGACGACCACAACCAATCTGTCGGTGGAGATCGACGAGGAGGAAGATGCTTCATCGAGCCTCTGTGAGCATCACGCCGAAGCCACTGTGCTGCTACACCACTGCAACCGCCGAAGCCACCGTGCTACTACACCACTGCAACCGGCGATCAACTCCGGCGCTCCTTCCGATCGACCAGTGAAGGCGACGCCGGCGACGGGGAAGAGGAAGCGGTAGGGTGGGGGCGACGGGGAAGGGGTATGGTGGGGGCGACGGGGAAGGGAAATGGGTATGGTGGGGGCGACGGGGAAGGGGAAGGGGTAGGGGGAGGCACAGGCGAGGGGGGGGGGGGGGAAGACAATGAAAATTAGGGTTTCTTGTGGTCCCAGGGGCAAATCAGGATTTCAACTTTTATTTAGGGGCAACTTGGTCTTTTTGTCAGAACCGTTAAGTATTTTTGTATTCCGTTTGTCAATGGACATAAGTGTTACATTTTAAAACTTTGTGTCCTCGCGTGTAATTATCTCCAAACCTCAGGGACATAGGTGTAATTAGCCCTAAATTTTAAAATAGAGTAGATAAGTAATTAAGTATTTTAAAAAATATTATTGCGAGAAATAAACCCCTTTGCATTTGCCACGTATTGTGTGTCGACAACTTGAAAGCAGGGAGTATAATTCTACCCTTCTTTTATTATTAGTTGGAGAATACCCCAGTCTTGCAGGAACAAAAGGCTACGCTTGAAAATGAAACATTGCGTGAACAAGTAGCGAAACCAAAGGCTTCACTTCTAGATATTTATCATCATATAATAATATGATCACAAATTTGATGTATGTTCATACGCAGGGGCGGAACCACGCTTGTACGAGGGGGTGCTGTAGCCCCCCCCCCCCCCCCCCCCTCAGATTTTGAAAAATATATATATATATATATATATAGTGTTTTTTTTTCATTTGTAACTTTCTCTTTCTTTCTCTTTCTCTCTCTTTCTCTCTTCCTCTTTCCGCCGGCTCTCACAGTCACTGCCTCACCGCGGCACGCTGGCACGGCGTCACCTTTCCAGCACTCCTCATCTCTCAGCTCTCTCAGTCACCGCAGCACCACACAAAGGCCACGGGCCCACGATCCTCGGCTCGGCAGCCTCGGCTCATCACCGTAAGGTAACGCACTTACGCCGGTCGGCGGTCGCCGTGGCGTCAAGTGAAGCTCTCACGCCGTGACACCGACATCTCTCTTCCTCTCTCGGCTAGGGATGGCAATTAGATCCGCAACCGGCGGATACCCGCCCCGCCCCGCCCCGCTAGGAGCGGGTTATTTTGACTTTGACTGGGTACGGGGCGAGTATGGTAATTTTTTCTTAAATCCGCAGCGGGTTAGGGTCGGATATGGTATTCTGTCCAATCCTCCCCGGTATCCGACCCACACCCGCCCCGGTATACTAATCCTATGCATCAATAAATCTCAACCGTCCATCCTAGCATATATATACTTATTTATCCAAAACCCTAAAATGCTTTATCTGCCTCTCTTCTTCCATTCTTCTCTCCCTTTCAACGGCTGCCTCCCTTCCTCTAATCTTCTCTTCCTTCTCCCTCTCCACCGTCAGCTCCCCACGGCCAAAAACCTCACGACCTCCTAAACGGCGGCCACAACCACGTTCCTCGCGTCGGAGACACAGCTTCTTCACCTCGCCTTTTCGCCGCCCTCTCCTCCGCATCGTCACCCCTCCACGGCCACGAAACACCTCGACCTCACCACCACTTAACACCGTCACCACCACCTAACATTCCACCGAACACCATTCCATCTCTACCGAACACCGTCACTACATGTCCACCGTCACCGCCTGACTTCTTAGGCACATGGCCGTAAGGTGCCGACCTTGCTTGGTCTCAACAATTTGGCTTGGATTCTGAGAACGAGGAAGGCTGGAGATCACCGAAAAGGGAAAGAGTTGAGTTAGACCTGGAAAGAAGATAAGGTCTTTAGCTTCAATTTGCAACATACAGTCATTTTTCCGCCAAGAAAAAGGTCTTGAGCTTTGATTTGCAACTTCGATCATAACACTAAGAGAAGATCTTCAGCTTTGATTTCCGCTCTCTACCTCTTCCATAGATAGCTTGTGTTGGATGCCATTTACATAATCTGATTTGAGGATTTAGGGTTTGTTATTTAGGGATTTTGAAGTTTGTAATTTGTTACAGAATCTGATTATGCTTTAGGTCTTAGATTTTCTTTTTTTGACATTGCCTGTATCTGGATTGATTGAAATTGTATTATTGCTGGATTGAAATTGTTTCTTGTTCCCTTTAACCTAACAAATGGTTGATTATTTTGTAAATTGTACAAAATTTGTAAAATACAGACAGGTTTTCTACGACAACGAAAGCTGATCAGAACGGATCGGGGCGGGGTCCGGTTTTTGAAAAGTCTACCAGATCGGGGATGGTATTCCCATTCCCTGACCCGATGGCGGGGCGGGACAGTGTATAAAGACCACCGGGGCGGGTGCGGATTTCATAAGATCCGCCTCCGACCCGCCCCATTACCATCCCTACTCTCGGCTCTCTCAGCCACCGCGACTCGCCGCACCGCCAGGACGCTGGCACCACCCACCGACCCACGGCCACCGGTCGTCGGCTGGGCTCATCAGTTGGTCACCGTCCCCCGATTCCGAAGCGCGAAGCCGACGAAGGCCCTCCCCAGTCCGGCGGTCCTCACCCCAACTCCGGCCAGTCCCCACCCAACTCTGGCGACTCCGGCCAGATTAGATTTGGCAGATCTAGCTTAGATCTACCGTCTACGAGCCGGCGAACGAACCGAGGAAGTTCTGTCATTCTGTTCGACGGTCACAGCGCTTGAAATAGTGAAATTGCATATATGACTTTGAGTTTCAGTCACCGACGACATTGCGACAACGACGCCGTTCTAATTTCTGAGAACTGAGGTCAGTGTGCATTTTGAACAATTTCTTTTGCTATTGAGAATTGATTATTTGATTAATAATTTTAGGTTGTTAGTTGTGTATTTGATAATTTAGATTATTAATTGATGCTTTATGGATGTTAATCGTGCATTGAGCACTTAGATTTGAGATTGTTGATGGAGGATGGGACCCAATTGAATTTTTATCCCATTTGAGCATTGATTATTTGATTGATAATTTTAGGTTGTGTTAATTGTGCATTTAAAAATTGAGATTATTTTCATGCTGATTATATGTTGTTAATTGTGCATTGAGCATTTGAGAATTGAGATGGTTGATGGAGGATGAGACCCAATTGGATTGAGATGTCGGATATGTGATTTAGTTGAATGGTAGGTTGAAATTAAGTTAATTAGGTTAACGCGATAATAAAACATGACTGGAAAAGTAAAAGAATAAAATATTTGTAATTAACTAGGTTATTTGATTGATAATTGATGGATTGATACTTCAAATAATTTTGTTTTCCACAACGGAAAGGTTCTATCAAAAGAAACCAAAGGTGGAAAAGTTATAACAGTCTAATAAGAATGAGTGTAGAAATCAAGATACTATTCAACAGTCTCCGATTCCAACAGTAACGGACAAGGCTCCCATTGTGTATCGTGATGTTGATTCCGGGCATTCAAGTAGAGCTCGTGATGAGTTCAACTCTGACGAGCTTATTGGGGATCCTAGGTTGCGTCCAAATATTTTGGATAATAGTCCTAATATTCGAGATAAAATTCGACGAGCTATTGTTGAAAGGTCCTTGCCAACCTCGTCACCACAATTTTCCATTTACACAATTCAGAATTCAGTCTCGTCGATTTGTTTCTTCTTGGTTTGACATTTATTCAAGTTGGTTGGAGTATAGTGTAGCAAAAGATGAAGCATATTGTTTGTGTTGCTACTTGTTCGGAAGTGCTCATGGGGAGCAAGGGGGTGGTGGTACTTTTGTTAGGCATGGTTTTAACGATTGGAGAAAGAAGGAGAAATTGCAAAAACATGTTGGAGAAGTTGGTAGTGTACACAACCTTGCTTTAACTAAGTGTCAAGCCTTTGATAACCCTCAGCAGAGTATTGGAGTAGTTTTGTCCAAGCAAACAGATGAAAGTAGGGTTCAATACCGTACTCGCTTGACTGCATCAATTGATGCGATCTCTTACGTCAAGGCTTGTCTTTCCGTTGGCACGATGAATCTGATGAATCTGAAAATCAGGGAAATTTTCTAGAACTGTTAGAGTTTATTGCTGATTACAATGAAAATGTGAAAAAGTCGTGTTGTCGAATGCTCCTCAGAACCTCAAATTGACATCACCAAAAGTTCAGAAAGAAATTGTTAGTGCCATTGCCGGAGAAATAAGAGATGCAATTGTTGGGGACATGAAAACTGAATTATTTTTCATCTTAGTTGACGAGTGTCGTGATATTTCAGTCAAAGAACAAATGGGAGTTGTCTTGAGATATGTGGACAAACGAGGACATGTGATTGAACGTTTTCTTGGTATTGTCCATGTTGCTAATACCGCTGCCTTATCATTGAAAGACGCGATTAACAGTTTATTTGTAATGCATGAATTGAGCATTTCAAGAATTCGTGGACAAGGCTATGATGGAGCAAGTAATATGCAAGGTGAATTCAATGGTCTTAAAACCTTAATTCAGAGGGAGAATGAAAGTGCTTATTATATTCATTGCTTTGCTCATCAACTTCAGCTAACTCTTGTAGCCGTTGCAAAAAAACATGCTCAGATTGCATTGCTCTTTAATTTGGTTGCTAAGGTAGTCAACACTGTGGGAGTTTCATGCAAGCGAAGAGATGCTATTCGAGAAAGTGAAGCCATTAGACTTGAGAGTGGTGATGTCGTCAGTGGTCGAGGTTTAAATCAAGAAACTAACATCAAAAGAGCAGGAGAGACCCGTTGGGGATCACATTACGGTGCATTATTGAATTTGAGTCAAATGTTTGCTTCAGTGATATGTGTGCTTAATAAGGTTGTTGAGGATGCTACAGATTATGAACAGAGAGGTGAAGCATTGGGTCTTTTGAACTTGGTGCCAACTTATGATTTTGTCTTCAACATGCATTTGATGATAAATATTTTGGGGATGACGAATGAACTTTCACAAGCATTACAAAAGAAAGATCAAAACATTGTGAATGCAATGAAGTTGGTAAGTATAACAAAGCAACGATTGCAGGTCTTTAGAGATCAAGGGTTGGAAGACTTGCTAGAAGAGGTCTCACAATTTTGTGTAAAACACGATATTGACGTATTGGACATGAGTGTGAGGTTTGTAGCCCCGGGGAGGCAAAGACGTAATGCTGAAGAAGGTACAAATTTTTACCATTATCGTGTTGATATTTTTTTAACGGTTGTTGATTTGCAAATCAGTGAGTTGAATAATCGTTTCAGTGAGGTAACCACGGAGTTGCTTATATGTATGGCATGTCTCGATCCAAGTGATGGTTTTTCTGCTTTTAATAAGCAAAAGTTGATACGTCTTGCACAGTTTTATCCATATGACTTTTCGCCAATAGAGCTTAAGGTACTTCAAAGTCAGCTCGAGATTTATATTATGGATGTGCGCTCATGTGAAGAACTTTATGAAGTCAAGGAAATTGGTGAACTTGCTATAAAGTTAGTTGAGTTGAAAAAGGATGTGATATATCCTTTGGTGTTCTTGCTTTTGAGATTGGTCTTACTTTTACATGTTGCAACTGCTACTGTAGAAAGAGCTTTCTCTGTAATGAAGATAATAAAGACTCGACTTCGGAATCACATGGGAGACGAATGGATTAATGATAGCTTGGTTTGTTACATCGTGAAGAATGTCTTCAAAACTATTACAAATGAGGCAATTATCAAACGCTACCAATTTTCGGCGCCTCATCGAGTAGTTATTTAGTGCTTTCGTTTGTAAACACTGAAATGTGTATTTTGTATTCTCTTCTTTTGTGTTGTAAAGAGTCCTTAGTGGCTCTCATGAAACTTAATAAGACCTTTTAGATGCTTTTTAGTATGTTTTGTGTATTATCGAAAAGTGCACTTTGTTTTTGTGTGCTATTTTACTTATAAAAATATTTATCTCATTCGATATATTTTTAATCCCCCCCTGAGATGAAATCCTGGTTCCGCTACTGTTCATACGATATGATCTCAAAGATCGAGGAACTTCGACGTGGCTCAATCTTGTACCTTGAAAACCAGCCGACGATGAGAAAGAAGTCTACAAATTCGAGCACAATTAGTAATTGCAGATATGAGAAAGAAAGAGACTATGACACTTCATTGCATTTAGGGTATGTATGGTTCGCCCCATAATTTTTCTTTTTACTTTTGCCTCTTTCATAAACAAAACAAAAAAGAAGAAGAAGTCACTTATACTATTAGAATCACATAATTTCTATTCCCAAAACGATTTAGAAACATAAAATTAATAATTTTTTTATTGGGTATCTGTGAACTTGGTAGGTTATTCAAACTAATAATCGTTTTAGAATCTTGTCCATTCATTTTCATTAAAAATGCATGTCTTACAGGTTATCAGCTGGTGATACCTTTTCAACATCCCAAGATCGAAGACGATTTCAAGATTCAAATGCCCTCTCACTAAGACATTTTTTTCTGGGATTTCTCTTCTTCATTCATACTTCATTTTCTATGTACTAAACTTTGTTCAAGTTCGTTAAGATAACTTCCTTTTATCCGGATGATTCTTTAATCGTGGCATTTCCAGGGTTCCAATAAGACAAAAGTTTGATTTATAGCCCTTAGCTTAATGAAAAAAGAAAAACTAATGAAACAATGGATCGAACAAATCTTGTGAGATTGTGTGTTTTTCAAAATTATATAGGTAACTTTAATGTTGTAAGGTAGTGCATTTTGTGTGCACCGTACCATACATCGGAAAATGAGTCTAATAACGCTACTATTTTCAAGCTTTTATTTAAAATTTTAACATTCAAACAAAGTGGTATTCCAGTTCTACATTTTGAAACTGCGATTGCATTTAAAATGACTAGTATGACACAATCGGGTCATAGGACAATACCCTAACACGTGTGTACATTCACAACAACATGTAATTTATTATGTTGGTGCCACCCTTTAATTTCCCATTGTTTGTTTTCTCCATTTCTTCCAGTAAGGTAATAACACGATATTATTTGTAAAACAGGTGTCCTTTTACGGGAACTACAATGCAGACATTGTGTGTCATAATAACTTATTAATAAGTACAATTATTTAGGCACCTTTGAAGGCCCGATCAATTTACTATTACAAAAAACTTCCAATTCCGACACTCATACATCATCGTTTATAATTAAATTGCCAAACGAGAATTCAAACCATGCACTTCTCTATTACCCCATTTAAAAGGAAGGGGGGGGGGGGGGGGGATCAGAACATAATAATAAGAATATGTTTTCATCCTGTTACATGCTTTTTCACCACTTGTTTGACCTAAAAAATGCACTTTACTAACAAGTGATGATAACTTCTAGCGACAGAAAACGGGGTAGATTAGCATATTAGGAGGGTAGTAATGGCCTCTCTCATAAGAAAAATAGAATTTGAAAGAGGTACTTAAATTGATTGCAATATCTATTTCGTCTATTCATTAATGTAAAAACATTCAAGGAGATGCTATTTTCATTCCCTAATATGTCAATCTACACCCTTGTTTGTCATTAAAAAATCAACACGTGTCACTAGATTACTTTTTTACTAACAAAAAAGGGGTGAAAAAGCATATATGAAAATAGAGATGGAATTTTCCAAACATTTATTTTTAACACTTTTCCAAACATTTAATTTTAACACTCTTTGACATCTGAAATTAATTCCGGTCTACTAGAAAGTTATTTGGGACTCGAGTACATACACCCCGAACCTTAATTGATCTAAGATTTTTCTATGGGTATCTCATGTTTTTCGATCCAACTTAATTAAAATCATATGTTAGTCATATTTCTCAAATTTAGCTAGTGTAAAATATATACTAGGGTGATGACCAAAAAATAAAATGTTGAAGGAAGAAAACGACCGATAGTTTTCGGTGACTTATTTTGATCTTGAAAGATGTTGAAATTGCAATTTAGGATAGTTTTCCTTTAATAAGTAGTGGCCTAGAACAAGCAACATATCAATTTTTATGTGTTGATAAAAAGAACTTATACAAACCTTTCGCCTCATGTTAAAAAACGTGGACAGGAACAAACAACATATCAATTTCAGATGTCGATAAAAAGATCTTAGTATTTAAAAAACTATCAACCTTTCACCTCAACAAGTTTGTGGGAACAACTTCTATCTTGTTTTTTTTATTTTCCCATATATTAAAATAATTTAAAAGCAACATCCATGAATTTTTAAACTCATTTGCTACTATTTTTAATTTGAATGAATAATGAGTTAAGATGTTGAAAGGAAGACACCAAGGCATTTAAAAAGGAGAGAAATGTCCTGTAGCGGTGTGATCAGGTACACGTGTCTACGGGGATGATTAATCCTAGCCGTCAAAGTTGTTAGGCCACCAATCTCATTGGCCACAGCCAAGAGCACGCTTAGGTTGGAACCGTCCAATGATACATTTCATGGCTTCTGTTTACAAATTCCAAAAGGACGGGGACAAACGTGACATCTCATGCACATTATTTTAGCATTGACCTTCCAACCATCCTCCTTCACCTTTCAAGCTTTTCTTCTAGCATGAGATCCCTCTCCAAAGTCCTTCCAAATATATGCAATGGCTGATTCTGGTTCATGCTCGATGGTTGATTATGGGTCGTGCTCGCTTGTTGCTCCTTATCAATAAAGCTACCAAGCGAAGAAAAAAAAAATGCACATGAATGGTTTTTATTCTTGCTCGAACGGTTATAAATGCGAATATATTTAATGATGGTAACAAATCTGGTAAAAAACGAATTTGCTTCATTATTCTACTACGGTAACGCAAATTCTCCGAAGAGGCCTCAATTGCTGCGAGCACTATGCAAGTAGGCGATAACTTGTTTGTTTTTCTTGTGCTCTTAGTCTTCCACTACGGTTTTTTTAATACAAGTTTGTCTATCTTATTGGAACCCATAGAAATTTCGACTTCAGCTTGAGGTAGGCAATGCCTACGTACGACCTTTGACATTTGCACTTGTTATCTCCATTCCACAATTATTAGCTGAATGCTTATTATTTTAAGTTATCTTGTGAACATGATATATGTCAAGAAGCTAAGTGGATCAACTATGAACTACCGGTCATTAGCTTAGGCTGCAATTAAAATGTCCAATTGTGAGAACAATGACCCATTGACCAATAGCAATCTCGTCTATGTTTTAAAATAGAAAAGTATGATAAGGAACCAAAGGAGGGACGGAAATTTCTCATGTGTGGCTGAAATCATTTTATAATATTACATAATTTTTTACTTAAACCTAAACAAAGGGCCATTTGGTCGTGGAATTTACACTGTTAAGGGTCACTAGGTACAGAAAACTTTGAAATCTGAACATACTTTGTTACAATCCGTCTTGTCTCCATCTTACTCATTGATAAGTTTCCTACCTCTATGTGTTCGGTCCAATGAACCTCTAACATATGAGCTTGTACAGAATAAACATTACTTTTGCCGTCAGGCTATTACAACCTGCTGAGGTGCATGGTTGGTTGTTGGTTTCACCATCAGTCCATCACGTAAGTGTGGAGAAATGTCTGCCATATATATATACACGTGAATGTACCCAATACCTATTTATACATCAATTTAATTATAGGTCAAAGTTGCGGTTCCTCGTGTATGTGTACTTTCTTGGTGACACTTGACTTCCTATCGCATCCCACATTTTTTTTTTTTTTAATTCATTAAGAAGTTACAAACACCTTGCACAGTTAAAACAACCGTATTAATCCGCGCGCGTTCAATTTGGTAAAAACTTTCTTATTTGAGAGGTTTTGGTTAGGTAAAATCCTGAGAAAAAGGCTCATGGGTTTTGCCCTCTGGCAAAGCAAATTACTTCAACTCGGGGAATAAGGAGATTACTTCAAAACTAGTGTTTGCTTTTAACCCACGGTCTTTTTCCAATCATGACAAGACATAGTACTACTTATGACTATCATTCTGTTCTTAATTAGTCAAACAACTGTAAGCCGGTTCATAATAATTTTGGGTTCCACCTTGTATAGTTACTTAGATCAACGAGCATCATTCAAAAGTGCACGAGTATTAGCAGTGAGATCCAACCTTTGCTTCTCAAGAGTACATTGAGCAATGAAGGTTGATCCAACTATCTCCAACCGGGACGGTTGCAAATATAGATGCTTTCCGATCTACATTTGCAGATGTACTGGTCTAAGGTGGAACTACTTTTTCTCCTAATAACCAAAAAAATAAAATGACTTTAACATGAGCTTAGAAACTGTGAAGGGCCAACAAATGCAAAATACCCTATAGATGTACACAATGATGGACTTAGATCTTCTAAGGATTTGGTGCGAAGCTGTGGCTTTCCGTCTACGTACGTTGTAATACCACGCGAATTTGCAGTGTTTTGGCTATGGGTGACGGCTTTTTTCATTTTTCTGAGAGAAGGGGTGGCTCTTGAGCCTGGGAATATCATTCTGGAGCAACCTCCAGGACTCTTTTTGGACATAGGAGCTAGTATTTTTTTTTTTTTTGAGTTTTATAGAATAAGTTTATTCTCGAAAAAGAACATGAGAGAGAGAGAGAGAGAGAGAGAGAGAGATCCACCGAGTTGTTAATGGTGCTAATTTTGTATTTTTTAGACCTATCAAGGTGAGTTCTATTTGATGATACTTGTAACAATTTTAGCGTATTCTTGTTTGTGAAATTTTGGTTATTTCCGGATATATAAGATCAAAAAATTCGGCTATATATATATATAAAAAAAAGGATCAAAGGAAATAGAAATTTGCACTTTTCCTTGCAACCAAACATCTTCACTTCCTTGAAACTCTTTATGATTTGGTCGACCGGTATGTGATGTTTAAAACTTGGCTTTTCGTTCTAGCAGTTAGTTTTTATGTAACTTGATTTTTGATTTTTTTCAAAATTAGCCTGACTGCTCATGTAACTATGAAATAAGACTGTTATTATTATCATCAATTTTCCAGATTAGTCTAAAAAATCTTTTAGAGATAAAAAAAAAACATTATTCAGTTTCTCTATTCGCGTTGAATATATATATATATATATAT
This sequence comes from Escallonia rubra, assembly GCA_033065855.1. Lineage (NCBI taxonomy): Eukaryota > Viridiplantae > Streptophyta > Magnoliopsida > Escalloniales > Escalloniaceae > Escallonia > Escallonia rubra. The sequence goes on from JAVXUO010000780.1 coordinate 98,049, forward strand.
ATATATATATATATATAGTCGAAACTGACTGAAAGTGGTTATGTTACTGCCTCTATGGGCACTCTCTTAACTTGCGCATGGACTTTTCTATTTTGACTTTTTAAAAATATTTTGAATTTATTCACCTTTATAATAATGACTTGGATTCTTTTTTTCTGTCTCCCTCTCTCTTATTCAATTTGATTTGAGTTCCTTTTTACCATTTGAAATTCAATCAATTAAATAGATTTTATATTTATCGCTCTTATATTTCAACATGTTCCATTTAAAAATTTATTTATATCGTTGCAATTCCATTAATTCTATGAGATTTTGCCAAACTAATTCTCTACGTATTCCATTTAATCTTAAATATTTTCAATTAGCTACGGAAGCCCAATATTCTCAATCAGTTTTTCTCTTTAACTAAGATAATCTCCCTTCTTTTGTTTCATTATAATTTTATATTTATAGTTTACTCTCTCATTTTATTTCCGTTATTTGTTATGTCTTTACACTTTTCTTAATAGTTTTGAGTAATACAAACATCAACACACAGGTTTTTATAATTAAAATTATCACCGTTCTTGCTATTAATGGGACAGACTATTTCTATCATTTTATATACTATTTTTTATCTTCATTTATTACTAAAAGCTAGCCATTATTACTCAAGTTCATTTTCTTCGGCAAAAGTTGGTAGGAAAACTCGTATAAAAAGGTGAAAATAAATTTTTAATTATGTTTTTTGTCACTACTAATTTTATTATTATTATTAGTGATATGGGTAAAAATTTACACCTTTGGAAGAGTGACACGTGTCGCCACCACAAAGTTCTGAAACTACCCCATGACTCTTAGGAAGTGAGAAGTGGCATTTACTCACTCTATCACTCTCCCCTCTCTCGGGTATTAACTACCCAACAATTTTTGTAAACTCCGAATCAAACCTGGTTACTTTCCATTAAAGAGACATAAGTACTCTTTAATACTTTCTTGTAAAAAGGAAGTGAAAAAAGGAAATAAGGTAAGTTCTGATTATTTAAAATATTCTTAAAAACTCTTTCAAAATTGCTTACCTACTTAAGCATCGGAGATTCTCCGCTGAAACCCCCTCCGGGGTCCCGGCACGTTATCGTTTCCTCGTGTTGTGCTTTGCAGGTTTGGTCACATGCTTGTTGGATCCCAACCGATGCTCATTCGGTCCCCATCAATTTTTTACCACAACAATTAGGCATGTAGGTATGAGATATCTTAATCAGTACTTTGACAGTTGTTGCTCCTGTTTACAAGCATGGATCAAAATTGGTATCATTTGATCATTTGAGACTCACTCCAAATTTACAGTTTTTTTAGTGCTTAGACGAGGGTCTCACACTTGTAAATGATAGAGTATGAAATTTCTAGTCAATTTCTATTCTCATGCTCTTTTCATTCGTAAAGTTAAATATTGAAATCAAAATCTTCAACAAAAAAGTGCGAACAAACTCGTCCAATAGTGTTAGTTTCCTAGCTCTAGAGGATCCAAATCTCACATTGATGGACACAAAACTTATCGCTTTGATTTTGAGAAAAAAATTATATTTCTCTTGCACTACTTTACTCGATAATTTTTCATAACATAGTTCTAAAATGCATATTTGAGTGCTTTAAGCCTTATGGTGTGTTAAATTTTGACCACCTTACTACGTTTGATACGAATTACATTCTCAAGCAAGATTTTACATGTAAGAGAGCAGAAGTGAAGAAGGTGTTTTGGTGATTATTGACCGGTGGATGTTCTAGTCTTAAGCTTGAAACCTGCCTAAAAAAATAAAGCAAACTAGCAACTTGGGTAACGTTTGAAAACACTTTCAGTTTAAAAAAAAAAAAAACAAAAGCCAGTTTAGTTTTTTTTTTAAACAAAAACAAATGGGTACTTGGTTACCCATTTTTTACTTTGAGTTTTTTTTTTGTGTTTGATTACCCAGTTTTTATTTTGAGTTTTTTCGTTAAAGATGATTTGCGGTGGGAGTGGTAAGGCGTGGCTGTGGCTGGCGGCGATGGTTGCTGGCCGCCGGTGGTGGTGGTCGTCTCAAAATAAAAATCAAAACTGAAAACCCGAAACTCTAAATGAGAGTTTTCAAAAACAGTCCCGTTTTAAAAATTGGATTTTAAAACTGAAAAAAAAAGTGAAACATGTGTGCCAAACGCGTTTTTTTTTTTTTCAGTTTACAAAACTGGAGAAAAAAGTGAAAAAAAAAAAAAAACGAATTCAAATAGAGCCTTGGTTTAACACGAGGATTACTTGAAAGAGTGACACAACGAGCAAGAATTTTTTGGTGAATCTCTGCGGCTCATGATACTGTATTTAGTGATTTTAATTCTTATACTTGATGAAACAGCTTGTTGGTTCCGTTCGTCAATAATTTGTCTATCTCTATCACCGTTGATTTAGAAGAGTGATACAATAAGCAGAACTTTTGTTCATCTTTAAGCTCGCGATATTGTGGAGTAATTTTAATTCTTGTACATGATGAAGCTGCTTCTTCTTCTGCTCGTAAATAACTTGTATGAGCTTTTAGAATATGAAAAAGGACCTTTTACCTCAAAAAAGGAAGAAAAAGTTTTTGCTATTACCGGGTGGTTGGAAGATTCTTACAACATCTCATATATCAATAATCATTTGTCATTAAGTATTTTTAGTGACTTTTATTTAGTGACTCTAAAAAAAATGCTGCTAAAAATAGCGACTAGTATTTATCGCTATAAGGAATTGTAGGCATCTTCCTATCACTCGTATAGCAGCAAAAGGTTTTTCATAAAAGAATTACAAATTTCAAATTAAATACTCCTTCCATTCCACAAAATCGATCAAAATTTTTTTTTTTTGGATTGTTCCACAAAAAATGTCACTTTTCAAATTAAGAAAAAATCTGTAGATATTTTTTTTTAACATATTTATCATTTTTACACTTTTTAATTCTATTTTTCTCTCCTAGTTCATTTTTTTATTCTATTTCTTTCTCCACATGTAGTATTCCATATTACTTCATTTTTTTTCTCTCACGTCTCACTTTCTTTAAAGAATAAAATAAAAAAAATACACATAGTGTTTGGTGGTGCAAACCCATAGATAATATAAATTCTAAATATGCTTGAAGAAAATGATCTATTTATGTGATACGAATGGAGAATGAGATTTCTTGAATCGGAAGTGACCTGTCATGTTGTGCGCTTGTGTGGGTATATAACTATATATATATAAGCCATGAACAAGATGAAATGATAAGCAGCACTCAAGCAATTGGCCACACCACACCCACAACCCTCCATCGTTTCCCTTTATATTGACCATCTCCCAACACTATCATCACCTTGTCGGCCCCTTTTCTTCCTCTTCCTCTCTCTCCCCCAAAACAAGCATCAAAAAGTCTGCTTTTTCTCGTCAGTCTCAAAGAGCAGATACCCTCTCTGTTTCTCTCTCTCTCTCTTGCGATGAAGCATGAACAAGTATTCACTCTTCCAAGAACCAGCAGCTGCAGAAGCACCAACAAAATCATCCCTTCAAACTACTTGAGATCATCGGCTCTTGTACCCAAACCAAATCTCTCCGACAAACCCTTGATCCGAAGAGGCTCACCCGTTTCATTCCAAGCCCTGTCAAGAACCCGAACGGGGCTCTCCACTTTCCTCAAGTCCATCCTCAGCTTCATTACCATCCCCATCATACTCCCAACATGTAAATGGCTGAGCCTGCCCACCCAGTTCTCGATTACGCCGTCACTTGGCCGGAAAGTGACCGGCACCCTCTTCGGCAACCGGAGAGGCCTCGTCACCTTCGCGGTTCAAGACGACCCCAGATCCGAACCTGTTTTGCTCATCGAGCTGGCCGTGTCCACCTCTGCCCTGGTGAAGGAGATGTCGTCCGGGCTGGTCCGGATCGCGCTTGAGTGCGAAAAGAGCCCGCGAGGTGCGGGCCGGCCGGGCAAGCTTTTCACCGAGCCGACTTGGACCATGTACTGCAACGGAAGGAAGTGCGGGCACGCCGTGTCGCGCGCGTGCGGCGAGTCGGACTGGCACGTGCTCAGCACCGTGCAGAGCGTGTCAGTCGGCGCCGGGGTGATCCCGGTGGTGGAAGATGGGCGGAAAGGTGTGGGGTCGGAGGGCGAGTTGCTGTACATGAGGGCTAGGTTTGAGCGAGTTGTGGGCAGCCGTGACTCGGAAGCTTTCTATATGATGAACCCGGACGGCAATGGAGGACCTGAACTCAGTATATTCCTGCTTAGAATATAAGAGGAGCATGACAAGGATTGGGGTTCATATACATATGCATAAGTGCAAGTTGGAAATTGTGTGAACAACTTAATTAATTTGCAATTTCATATTGTGTGATCATGTACTTCATTTTTCTTGTTATTATGAACTAAATTAGGGATATATATATATATGTAGAGTTCAGATTGTTTTTATTATTCTTGAGAATCTTCTAATGCATGCATGCGGATTCTTGTTTTGCAGCTTAAACTTCTTGACTCTAATTGTTTTCCAAGTGAATCATGTTTTCAGTTCAATCTGGCGTTGTTTTTGCTTTTATAAAAAGCGAGCAAGGTTGGTGTTATTTTTGCACATTTGAATTGGAACTAGTCAAAAATTACCTTATAAACGTAACGTTTCATCAAAATCTTACTTTAATAACAACATAACTAAGCAAACAGGTGCATTATATTACTTTTTTTTTCTTTTTGTAGATTGAACGGTATATCTTCAGATCAACTCTTGCGTCCATCGAGACTAAATCCTCTCTTCGGACGATCCTAAGAGTGCATCCCGCATCTCCCTAGTGAATTCAGAAGAGCATGCTGACCCCAAGGTTTGAATCCAAAAAAGTTAAAGAAAGGAGCAAACTTCTTTTGACCACCGAACCAAACCCTTAAGATAAATTAGTGGGTGCATCAAATTACTAAACGCAGAGAAAGATTGATGAGTTTTTGGGTCAGCACAGCACTCACGATGTACAATGAAACTTGGTTGGTGCAAGACTAAACTAAGCCAACTTCAGAAGGGCATGATGAACACAGTGGGAAGAGAGTGAGGGATAAGACGCTATATATATTTACAATGGTATCACGGCTGGCTTGACATCAAACATTAACAAACAAATGCTCAATCATCAGTTCTACTAAAAACTATTCAACCACTGAATGGGAAATTGTCCAAGTTTCTTTATTCTCTAATTAACTAGTCGTATCATGGAGTTGTGCTACGTCACAAAAACTATTAGACCAGAATAAAGGGGTTCTTTTATAGTAGTCTATATATAGTTGGCTAAAATCAAAAGCTTAATTGGATATAGTTGACATGGTAACAGTCGTGAAAATTACGTGAAGAGCCATAATTTTGGTGGGTTGTGGCTTTCATTTGAAGCTACACTTGCTAGGTCAACTTCAATCGGTAGATGTAAGATGACCGGGAACTCAAAATGAACAAAGTTAGAAAGTCAAATTTTTGGGTTAGACCAAAAGAAGTTAATATAGTTATGTAGAAGTATGGTAGGCCTGTCCATGGGTTAGGTTGGGAGGGTTAGGGCTGTGTTTAATATGTTTTGCCCAAGAAAATTACTGTATTACAGTTATGGCTAACCCTAACCGAGCTCTAACCCTACTCAATCTAGCCCTGAATTCAACCCAGCCCGACCCTGACTCTTTATTTATTTTTACTCTTCTATTCATAACAAAATAAAAAAAAATTCTTAACTTTGTTTTTTCATTTAATCTACTTGAATTCGTCACATATAAAATTGTTTATTTTTATTCTTCTAATCAAAGACATTAAAGCAAATTTCAAATACTGCGTGCGTGTATGTATCTCTATAACTTTGGGGGGATCTATGCAAAATCTACATGAGGTAGAGAGATTTGAGACAGATCTAGAGATGGATGGCGGTGACCGGTGGTGACAACGAGTGGTCGATGGTGGTAGCTGGTGGCTACAATAGCGTGGTAGGTTGTGGCTTGAGGTGTTTGGTGCCTGCTGACATGGATGGTATGTCCTCCACGCCAGCATCGCGTGGAGAACATACCCTCCTCCCATAGAAGGACATAACCAACTAGGAGAAATTAACAAAAAACACTAGGAAACAAAAAGAATTATCAAAATGCTGATTGGGTTAAAAGCAAGTTAAATGTCTTAACATTCTAGATCTAAAAAGAAATAGTGTCTTAACCTTTTAAGAAGAAAGTAGTATCATAAAATTTTTATTACATTTATTATTTTTGAATGGGTGACTATTCCTTTGTTTAAATCCAAAAAGTAACTTATTATTCGTTTATCTATCCAATTATTATTAACTAAACGATGAGTCGTCGATGCTGATATTGGTCAATATCCAAGGGTTTTCTTCTGATAAATTATATGGCATAAATAACGATAAAATGCATTGGCAATTAGCAGTCAAAACTTATCCCCTGTAATAGTCAAATATAAATGACCAGAAATATTATAGTCATTTCATTATGTTCCGGAAATCATCAACTACTTGAGCTTTAATAGCCATAGAGGAATACAGATCGAGTGATATATTCGTTTGAGGTAATACCCTGTGAACCTTTCATTGATGTTCAGGCTTCTCCATCACGCATAAATATTTGACTAAGGTCCTTCAGATTTCTTCCGCAACAGACTTGGTTCCGCAAAACTAAGTGATAAATTTAGCAGGTTATTCAGTGAAGAACTTGAGATGTCTATGTTCATGTGTCTTCAGTTCTAACTATTTCTATTCTCACTTTCATTTTTACTAATTATTTATGCCTATCCAATACAGGAGATTCAATCTTAAGCTTCTTTTCAAACCACAGAAATTTGGAATCACTTTTACCTACAAGAACTCTGATAAGAAAATGAATTTTAAACTCAAGGGGTGGGTGAAGTGATAAAGACGCTTGAGGAATAACCTTAGGGCCCCAAGTTCGAATCTCCGTACCGATGGATCATATAAATTGCAATTCTGACTATTTTGAAAAAAAAGAAGAGAGAAAATGAATTATATTTTGAATATGTTCTGACTGTTGTAGAGCAATGAATTATACTTGTCGAAGCTATAATGTTGGAGAGTTGATTTGATTTAATAGGTTGTGACTGTCATTGAACTAGAGCAAGTCAACTTCACTGATAAAAATGACCATGAACTATCTACAATTGGATGCTGCCGAAAGTTTTCACAAAAATGGTCAGGACAAAAGTCTCGACATCATTTCAGATCCTAATTTGATTTTCATCTTAAATATTATTGCAAAGTTCATGAACTATTTGGGTTAACAAAGTGAGACCACTCTCAATTGCATATCTCTAACTAATTCACATGTTGAAATAGTAGGTACTCACTTCAATATTGCTTTGTGTCTCCTATCTAGTAATATTGCAAGGTTTTGCTAATATGGGGTTTCAATTTCTTTGGAGTACTACGTTTCAATTACCAAACTTAAAGTTTGAAAACTAGAAACAGCGGGACATATTGTTTACTAAGCGCGTTAATTTTAGAGTACTATGTTTCAATTACCAAACTTAAAGTTTGTTGAAAACTAGAAACAGCGGGACAGATTGTTTACGAAGCACGTTAATTGTAGAGGTGTGATACCTGCTCTCCAAAAAATGCAACAAAATGATTCTGCGACAATCAAATCGTCTCCGTGTATAAATAAGTAAAAGTTCAACCAGAGAGTATATGACAAGCCATAGTTAGTATTCTATTAGCACTTTAGTTAGTATTCTATTAGCACTTTTTCATTTTCAAATGATAGTTCTGTACTAACCCATGTACTCGTGCAGCCGTGGCTTTTGTCTTCGCCGCGAACAGTTGCAATAGTTGGGAAAAGGTGGGTAACGAGTCAGAATAAGCAAAGGGCACATGGGAAAGTGCACATTCCAAGCAAGGATACCAATTGAGTTGTCTGCAAACAATGCAGAGGTGGGATAGAAGAAGGCAGGCCAGATAGTTTCGGATCAGATATTTGAAGGGATTGTTATGCTGGCCAGATAGTTTTAATTGGATCAGATATTTGAAGGGATTGTTATGCGTGTCAGCCAAAGATATTTCTCCTCATAACACTTGTACAAATCATACACACCTCCTGCCATTAAGTTAAGGGGACACAATTATCTGTGGGCTTGAAGATATATATTTTCTTTTTATGCTTGTACCTACAGATCATACTCCTTTCTCTTCATGCGTAGGGCGGAGTTATACGTCGAACAAATAGTACCAAAGGAAGCCAGGAGAGTTGCTACAGTACAACTACGTAATTTGGGTTTTGTCTGGCAGTAAAACCAAGGCTTTGTTTTAGTTACCATTTTGATTGTTTTTATTTTTATTTTTTTAAGTTTTCTTGACTGGTTATGATATTAAAATTCTGTTTTTAAAATTAACAAATTCAGAATTGATCCACCATTTCTTTGTCAATATATGATACTAAAATTCACTCCACTGACCTTAAAATGTGTGAAAACTGGTATTCAAACGACATAGAGGAGATTTTATTTCTTTGATGGGATATCTAATTAAACTGTATTGAAGAAATCCAGATTAATAAATTGGGGAGCTCTCCACTCTTAGCTCAACAAGGTCGATCAAGGCCTTACTCTATTCCTAGAGTCCTTGATATCCTCTAACATTAGTTGCTGGAATAGGTCATAGCTCAAGCTGCACAAGGCCTTACTCTATTCTGGTTCCGGAATAGCGGCCTTCGAGGAGAGATCGGATAAAAGAATCTCAATTATGGGGAGCTCTGAGCTCTAATTAGCTCGTAGCTCAACACATTGAGTCATTTGTTCACTCTTGACTATGTTCAGCCCCTCACGCTTTTTGGGCTTACAGGGCTGAGTGATAATAGTGAAAAATAGCATTTAAACATGTTACGTTGTGCATATTTTTTCGGTTATCAGTACATGAAGAAAACAAGAAAGTCTTTAATTTTTATATTTCCTAAAACATGAGAACGAGAAAAAAAAAGTGGTAACAAAAAAAAAAACAATAAAAAGAAAATCTTTTAACCTCAAGATAAACCATTTTAACATTGTTAGACCCATGACATCGATCTTTGCTATTAGATTTTGCACAAAGGAGCTCAAATGGTTTGGTAGAAAGAAAATGTGAACAATTTTGGAACCAAGAGTGTAATTAGAAAGCTAATTTTTCTCTGGAGCATTCTGTGCTTATTTTTTTGGTCGTCAATCTCTGGAGTCTGAATGTACAAACAGGAAATTGCACAAACCCATACGTGCCTCTGTGTGTGTGTGTGTTTTTGAGAGAGAGAGAGAGAATGAGTGAGCGCACAACTGGAGCTGGAATAAAATGGCAGGCAACGAACCAGTCCAAAATCTAGTGAACTGGCTTGTTTTCTTCTCATCAAAATACGCGACGAGCTGAGAAATGGTCGGTAACAAGTCAGAGTGCAGATGGCACATGACAAAAGTGAGCTATATATCTGTCATGGCGACACTAGAAATCTTAGCAAGATATGGCTAAGGTGTGCATTACATGCACAACGACACTCAACCATGTTAGCTAGGAAGTTGGAAGAAGAAGAAAAAGCCATGCATGACAGTTTCAGATCAGATGCTTGAAGAAACCCTTAAATATAGTCTTTGGATCAGATATTTAAAGAGATACTCTCATGCTAACCCCAGATATTTTTCAAGATATTTATGCAGAAATCTCATACACCCTGTTCTGAATAAAAGGTAGACGAGAGAATACGATCTTGCTTGGACAAGAAACTAACTACTAAAAAATTTGGTAGTGTCAGTCACCAACCCGATCTTGTGCTGGCCTTCATCTGGCACTTTTTTCAGCTTTTCAGGCTAGAAACTAGTAAATTATTGAGGAAGAAGATTCCGGTTAAACAATGAAGGAAGCATTCTTTATTCCTGCAGTGCAGGATCGACGGAAGAAAGTATTAAATTGGTTTTGCATATGCTGTGATTTCAATACCATCTCCTCCATCTGATTTTTTCATATGTTGTCTTGCTTTGTTTACTTGCTTTTGTTCGACCAAATGAAGGGAGATGGTGAGTCCACGTTCACACCGTCCCTGTGCTTCGGCCAGTTTCGATTCCATAAAGTACTCGGCAAACCAATGTCTCATAGCCAGAACTTGAAGAAGGGAAATCAGAAAAGAACAAATTTCGGCTCCTACTCGGATTTTAGGAATCTTCCTCCTATTCCGTATATAGTGACAATTAATAATCATTAAATATTTCTAGTGACTTTTCTTCTAACACTTTCAGCAACAATTATTAATAGCATTTTTTTAACGTTACTAAATAAAAGTCACTATAAACATTTGAAGACGATTGATTATCCTATATAAGGGGTAGGAGGAATTGAAGATTCCTCCAACCGGGGTAGCAGTTAATTTTTTTCCATCAGGAAATAACAATTTCGACAAAAGTTCTCCATTGTTGTGTTAAGATCACGGTCAACGACGTCCTAGAACTTAGAGAAGGGAAATAAATAAAAAATAACAACTTCGAAAAAGTTCTCAATCCTCTTTCAATGTTGCTAATCTCAAACCAAAAACTCACTGCCAAAGAAAAAATAAATAAACCCTAATTTTCTGCTTTAGGGTTTAGGCTTTACGGCACATTCATGTGCAAGATGCACATGCATGAAGCCACCTCCAAAAAGAAAAGTGGCTGTTATAATCAACCTTAGAGCGATAAGTAATGGTCGTTAATTTTATTAGTGCCTTTTACATAGTGACTTCAAAAACATACTTTTAAAAATATTATAAAAAATGTCATTAAATGCATTTGGCGACTATTTATAGTTACTGCATGAGAGGTGTAACTTTTTTTTTTTAATAATCATGATGGTGGCAGCCAAAACTCTTCTCCTGCAAAAACAAGGATAAAAAGCCTTTACTTCTACACGGTCTCACCTGACCTAGTGGGCTGCCTAGAGCCCATAAATTGCACCATTTCAATTTGGTAATACGGGCCCAGTAAAGCACCAAGCCTTCCTCACATGACCAAGCCAAGGTCATGTAAGCCGCCCAAATTAAGATTTAAGAACCCAAACTAAAACATAAGATAAATGTCGCTGGACCAACGTTGCACCTCATTGCACCCAACATGTTATGGAAGTATGCAGTGCTGGAGGCACGTTCAATGGAGATGGCACTAGGGCGTGCTCACTAAATGTTGTACGGAGGCACATGATACAGCTATATCGGGTAAGTGCGGCCGAGGTAAGGAGTGCCATGGGCACATATGAAAAATGGTATCGTGATGCCAGTCGTGATGAGGCATAGCACCACTCATCGTGGTGCCCAGTCACGACGATGGAGGTCATGGAGCATGGAGCATCCACGAAGAAGAAAAAACAAGGGGGAGGCAAGGAGCCTTCAAGGAGTGGGAGTCCCAAGGGGTGAGGCAAGGAGCTACCAAGGAGAAGAGTCTGTAAGGGAGCCTGGGAAAAGACCCTAAGAGGCGAGGAGGAAAGAACCCCAAATGGGTGAGTAGGCAATTTTTAACAAGGGGAAAAACTGACAGCCGTAAGGGGTAAAAGCAGACCCCTAGAAGGGAAGGGAGGCCGACTCTTTTGTGGTGGTGGTGGGGGGGGCAAAGGGTTGGGGGGACTCCCATAAGAGGAAGGAAGCCAACGTCACTTCGGTTACTGGGGCGCCATCGACTCCTTTAGGAAATGCATCGAATTCGACACTTAGAAAGAAATTGACAAGGATGAACACAGTGCGCTCGTGATTTGAGCGTGCACACCGTGTTGACCGGCTTGAAAGCATTGAACTTCGATTGTTAAAAAAGTTGATGTGTTGCAGAAAATGGACCCAAAAGTGTTCAAAACTGCATAGCCAGGATGAGATAAGCCATTCTGCCTTAGTACTGGTCAATATTCTAATGCTATAAACTCTACGTTCATTGTAGAACGGGAACGTCGGGGCACATATTGTGCTTTTCGGCTTGTGCTTCTTGGCAACTATCTAGAATTGGGTGTATTGGGATCTATAACAATTTTCTTAGTGAACTTCCAAGATATAGCACTACCTCCTAAAGTGAACACATACTAACTAGTAGCCATGGTCTCCTTTGCGTGGTGTGATCCAATTGGCATCGGTAAACCCTTCGAAACCACCACGGAAACCAATATACTGATCGAATCCCATATATTGTCACTCTAAGATATTTAAATATCCTTTTGATAGCATGCCAATGTCGAGAACTCGGGCTACATGGATATGTACTCAAATAGCAAATTGCATGTAGTAAATCAGGTCTTGTACATATACAAAAATACATCAAAGATCTGATTATCTCAGCATACTTATGCTGAGACATACTTCAACCCATATTTTTCTTTAATCGAACATTCAGATCAAAATGAACATAAAATGGTTTCATTCTATATTAATTATAACTTTTCAGCAAGTGTCCACATAATGTGATTGTGTCACAGAAATTCCATCGTTATTCTCTATCAATTTAATACCAAAATCACATTCGCAGAACCTAAATCTCCATATCAAAGTTCTTGAACAAGAAATCGTTTTTCCTACATAACATGCATATCGATACAAAAGATAAAAATATTGTCAACATAAAAACAAATAATAATGTAAATATGCTCAAAGATTTTCACATAAGCACATCTATTGGAATCATTTATAACAAATGCATTAGAGAGAATAACTTTATCAAAGTCTTTATGCCACTATTTAGGAGCTTGCCTTAATTCATAAAGTTATTTAACAAGTGTACGAACTTTCTCTCTTGGACTTTTACAACAAAACCTTTTGGTTGACTTAGAAAAATTTCTTTGTCTAGCTCACCATTCAGAAATGTCACTACAAGAAAAATAGTCTTTAGCGAAGTAAAGGTTTTTAGCAACGGGTCTTCACCTTACCAACGGATTATTACCGACAGAATAATTCGTCGCTAAATAATATTTTTAAAGTTTTCTCATTTTTCAAAAAAAATTAAAAGAATTTTAACGACGGACTGGATTCCGTCGTTAAAGGTGATTAAAGCAAAAAAAACAAAAATAAAAATTTAGCAATGGACTTTTAACGATAGACTAGAATCCATCGCTAAATGTGAGTAAAAGCAAAACCCTAGCCATTGTTCTTTCTCCGTGACACCCTCATTCCCCCCCCCCCCCCCCCCCCCCCATCTCTCTTTCACCCACGCTCAGCTTCGCCGCTCTCTCTAAAAAAAAAAAGACAATAAAAAGAAAATCTGTTAACCTCAAGATAAACCATTTTAACATTGTTAGACCCATGACATCGATCTTTGCTATTAGATTTTGCACAAAGGAGCTCAAATGGTTTGGTAGAAAGAAAATGTGAACAATTTTGGAACCAAGAGTGTAATTAGAAAGCTAATTTTTCTCTGGAGCATTCTGTGCTTTTTTTTTTTGGTCGTCAATCTCTGGAGTCTGAATGTACAAACAGGAAATTGCACAAACCCATACGTGCCTCTGTGTGTGTGTGTTTTTGAGAGAGAGAGAGAGAATGAGTGAGCGCACAACTGGAGCTGGAATAAAATGGCAGGCAACGAACCAGTCCAAAATCTAGTGAACTGGCTTGTTTTCTTCTCATCAAAATACTCGCACGAGCTGAGAAATGGTGGGTAACAAGTCAGAGTGCAGTACACATGGCACATGACAAAAGTGAGCTCTCTGTCATGGCGACACTAGAAATCTTAGCAAGATATGGCTAAGGTGTGCATTACATGCACAACGACACTCAACCATGTTAGCTAGGAAGTTGGAAGAAGAAGAAAAAGCCATGCATGACAGTTTCAGATCAGATGCTTGAAGAAACCCTTAAATATAGTCTTTGGATCAGATATTTAAAGAGATACTCTCATGCTAACCCCAGATATTTTTCAAGATATTTATGCAGAAATCTCATACACCCTGTTCTGAATAAAAGGTAGACGAGAGAATACGATCTTGCTTGGACAAGAAACTAACTACTAAAAAATTTGGTAGTGTCAGTCACCAACCCGATCTTGTGCTGGCCTTCATCTGGCACTTTTTCAGCTTTTCAGGCTAGAAACTAGTAAATTATTGAGGAAGAAGATTCCGGTTAAACAATGAAGGAAGCATTCTTTATTCCTGCAGTGCAGGATCGACGGAAGAAAGTATTAAATTGGTTTTGCATATGCTGTGATTTCAATACCATCTCCTCCATCTGATTTTTTCATATGTTGTCTTGCTTTGTTTACTTGCTTTTGTTCGACCAAATGAAGGGAGATGGTGAGTCCACGTTCACACCGTCTCTGTGCTTCGGCCAGTTTCGATTCCATAAAGTTCTCGGCAAGACAATTTCGACAAAAATTCTCCATTGTTGTACGTGTTAAGATCGCGGTCGACGTCCTAGAACTTAGAGAAGGGAAATAAAGAATAACAACTTGGAAAAAGTTCTCAATGTTGTGTTAAGATAGCGAGCGAGCGAAGTCCTCTGTAATCAACACCACTTTACCACAAGTAGCAAAAAATGGTAATAGAAAATCAGAGCAGCACCGAGATTAACGTGGAAAACCCGCTAACTTGGGGGGATAAAAACTACGCTGCAACCAATTCCCTGTCTCAATGGTAAAAAATTACAACCGTTCTTCTCAAGGTTTTTAATCCTAGGTTTAAGGTACCATATAATACACAAAAAATGAAAAACTGTTGTAGTAATCACAAAAATGCCGAAGATAAAAAGCCATAACAATTCTCCAATTATTCAATCCTCTTTCACCGTTGCTAATCTCAAATGAAAAACTCACTGCCAAAAACAAAAAAAAAACAAAAAACCCTAATTTTCTGCTTCAGGGTTTAGGCTTTACGGTACATTCATGTGCAAGACGCACATGCATGAAGCCACCTCCAAAAGGAAAAGTGGCTACTGCAACCAACTTTATAGCGATAAGTAATGGTCGTATTTTTTTAGTGCCTTTTATGTAGTGACTTCAAAAAATACTCTTAAAAATTGTCGCTAATAGTATTAATAGAAATATCATTAAATGCATTTAGTTTTTTTGATTCAATTTAAATGCATTTAGTGACTATTTGTAATTGATATATCATTAAATGCATTTAGTGACTATTTGTAATTGATATATGAGAGTTGTAACTATCTTTTTATAATTATAGTGACAGCTAAAACTCTTCTCCTCCAAAAATAAGGATAAAAAGCCTTTACTTCTTACACGGTCTCACCTGACCTAAGGGCCTTCCTAGAGCCCATAAAATGCACCATTTCAAATTGGTAATACGGGCCCAGTAAAGCACCAAGCCTTCCTCACATGACCAAGCAAAGGCCATGTAAGCCGCCCAAATTAAGAACCCAAACTTATATCCATCCACACATTTTTTTTCTTACTAGTACAGAGCACGTGCGTCGCACGTGAATATAGTCGAGAATAATATTTGAGGTGATATTGTTAATTTTTTTGGGATGAAAATAATGTAATTTAATTATGTTCTTATTTCTTTTGTGACTTGTTTTAGAAGAAATGTATATTTGATGTTCGCAATTATAATCAGTTCAATGTTTGAAATATTCTTCGTACGGTTCTGGATTAAATAAATGTTTGATGATACTGCTGAAAATAAAAGCAAATTGAAAAATTAAAAGAATAAATCCACGTCTTTGTTTTTGTAATCTGTTAAATTGGTTTATGGTTAAGATTTGTAATTTTCAAAGCCAGGTACTTTGCATTTCATCAATAAGAAATGCAAAACACCCGATTTTCAATTGCAATAACCGAACATATTTTCAGTTCAAATTGGCACTATATTTAAGCTTTATTTTTCTCTATGCATATTTAACCCCTTTTTTCTATTTGAGTTTTTCCAACAAGAAATGCAAAACACCCGGTTTCTTTATTTTGTTTTTGTTTTTCAGTTTTTCAGTTTTTCAATTGGTTAATTGTTTGTTAACCTAAAGATGCAAGGAAAAAAAACGCAGTTTTCATTAACCAACTCAATATCTAATGTTTATTTCATTTTAACAAAATTAAAAAGAGAATAATAAAGAAATTTATTTGTCATGTTTTTCTTTCTCATCACAGTTTTCATTTTCTAGTGTATAGAATAAATTCATTATCCAATGTTCTTTTAATTTCATCAAAATTTAAAAGGGAGTAATAAAAGAAGAGTAAAAATATAATTGACATAATTAACGGATGACATAATCGTCAAAAAATGATTCACAACATTCATACTTTTATAGGTAGTATAGATTTCTTTGATTTGCCAAAAAAGAAAATCAGAACTAAAACATAAAATAAATGTCGCTGGACCAATGGTGCACCTCATTGCACCTAACATGTTATGGAAGTATGCGTTGCTTAAGGCACGTTTAATGGAGATGGCACAGGTGCGTGATCACTAAATGTTGTACGGAGGCACATGATATAGCAACATCGGGTGGATGCGGCCGAGGAAAGGAGCGCCGCAGGCACGTATGAAAAGGAATACCTTAATCCTCAGATGCGGTCGGGCGTAGCAGCGCTCATATAATGCAACGGGCATTGTGGCGCCCAGTCGCGACGACGGAGGTCATGGAGCATGAAGCTTCTACAAAGAGGAGAAAACAAGGGAGGAGGCAAGGAGCCCCCAAGAGAGGGAGTCCTCAAGGAATCCGTATGGGAACCCGGGGAAGGACCTTTATAGGGCGAGGAGGAAAGAACCCCAAATGGGTGAGTAGGCAATTTTTAACAAGGGGAAAAAGCTGACCCCTATAAGGGGTAAAGGCTGACCCCTAGAAGGGAAGAAAGGCCGACCCTTTGAGGGGAGGGGGGGGGGTAGGGAGGCAAAGCCCCATAATGGGATGGAGGCCAACGCCACTTCGATGAGTGGTGCGCCATCGAGTCCTTTAGGAAATGCACCGAATTCAACACTTAGAAGGAAATTGATGGGAATGAAGGTAGTGCACACGTTACTTGAGCGTGCGCACCATATTGACCTACTTGAAAGCATTGAACTTTGATTGTTAAAAAAGTTGATGTGTCACAGAAAATGGGCCAAAAAGTGGTCAAAATTGAGTAGCTAGGATGAGATAATAACAACTTCTGGGCCATTCCACCTCAGTATTGGTCAAATATAGGGAAGACAATTTGGTCCGCGCGCGGTGGATCTCCGACCCATCCCGAATCGATAGGAGCGGATTATTTTGACTTTGACTGGGTTATAGGACGGATATGGTATTTAATTTTTTAACCCGCAGTGAGTACGGGTCTGGTTTGGTATTCTGTCTACTCCGACCCACCCCGTGATCATCCTGAACACCTCCTCAGCAATCCTACGAACATCATCTAGGTGTAACTGTCACTCCGCGGTCGATGTCTGTGTCTATGGAGGAGGAGTAAAGGGTGATGAACTGTCACTTCGCGGTCAGTGTCTGTTGAGGGGCAGCAGGGGGTGAGGATGCTCATATCACATCATGTGCAGTCGCGCTGGGCAGGTCGCCTACGCGCCCTTTCGACCTATTGACGACCCCTGGAGTATCCAGCCACCGCTTTAATGTGTCGATACTCGTACTTGTACTCATGGATGTTGCTGGCTGTCCGGACTACTGCCCAGACCCCCTGATTTGTGCATACGAGGCCTGCAAAAAAGTGATTTGACATTGAAGAGATTATTAAGGCAACATACATTGAATACATAACCAAAATTTTAACTATAAATAAAATAGTTTGTAACTTACATCGATCTGTCGGGCAATATCTTAAACAAAGTCCCCCACCCGATGTGCATCATCCTTGTCCTTCTTCCTCATGTGTATCACCGAGTACTTCAAAGCACACACCTTATCCTTCTTCAGGTGCAGGTTCTCAGTCGCATTCTTGTGGCGGACGACGTCGTGAGGCACCGATCCCCCTCGTTGTGCGTAGGAACCTGATCTTTTCAATTCTCCCTCTCGTTCTTACTCTTCGCGTCCCAAGCTAGATCAGTGATCCACCTATCAACCATCTGCCCCCATAAAGATGGTGAGATCCAATGAGGAGAATACATTTTCCACTCCTCCATCAGGGCACTCTCCGACAACAATTTCCTTGCCCGCTCTAGTGCATCATGTAGCCATCGTCGGTAATTTTTGGCAATGTAGGCATAAAAAAACGTGTCACCCCAACGCTACTGCTCAGGCGACTCAAACTCGAACCCCTCTTAGAAGGCATCCAATTACATAGGTAGTACGATTAATTTAAATTTAAGATACTAATTAAACAAATATTAGCAGACAAAAAGGAAGACCATACAACAGTGTCTCAAAGAAGCGGCTCTTCACAAGGACGCCAATTTTTGTTTTCACTGGACACTCCATGATCTTGATAAAGAATAGCATTAATACCATTCAATAAGTGAACGGTAATAACTATCAAAATCATTAAGTTAATTAGGGTTCTTTAGGGCTCATTAGGGTTTTTTATGGCTAATTATGATTTAATTAGGATAATTAGGGTTTAATTAGGATTTATCAAGTCTAATTAGGGTTAATAAGGGGTAATTAGGTTAATTGGGGGTAGTTAGGGCTAATTAGAGTTAATTGTTATTAAATAGGATTAATTAGTGTCGATTAGCGCTAATTAGAGCTAATTAAGGTTAATTATAGTTAATTGGGTTTAATTAAGTTAATTACTGTTAATTAGGGTTTAATTAAAAGTTATTTAGTGTTAATTAGGGCTAGTTAGGGCTAATAATTAGGATTAATTAGAGTTAATTGGGGTTAATTAGGGTAAATTAAGAGTTAATTATGGTTATTTACTTTTAATTACTGTTAATTAGGCTAACTAGGGTTTAATTATCGTTAATTAAACTTAGGATCATTTGCACATAAAATCCTGTAGTTTGGGGGTATGTGCACATTTCACCTTACTATTTCAATTTTGGCGAAATTCACCTCACTGTTGTCCAATTTATGCACAGTTTACCAATTGACGGGCTGAATGCAATTTCTTGGATGCCCGTTAATTTCCCAGGGATAAAATTGTAACTTCAAATCGTTTGCCATGTTGGCAGTCACATCAGCCTTTACTCCCTTTAGTTCAATGCCTCTTGGAGTCACCAAAACCTAGAGTGGATGCCTTCAAATTTGTCTCCCCGTAACCCGAAGGAATTTGTCTCCATGGACAAGCTTGCTGGTTGCGGCGAAGGTGGGAGATCTGTTGCGGCAGCGGCGAGGTGGGGCTTGGGTTACTGGTGACATGGGTCGAGGGACGGGGCTGGGCTGCCGGCTGCGTGGGGCAAGTGAGAGGGCTTAGGGCTTGTGGAGAGAGAAAAGAGAAAACAAAAAACAATAAAAGAAAATTGGAATTTTAATTTCAATTAGAAGCAATAAAGTCTTTTCGCCAAAACCGTTATGTATTTTTGAATTCCGTCTGGTCAACAGATATAAATGTAATTTGTCCAAACTATTGTCCTTACTTGTAATTATACCCTAACCTCAGGGACATAAGTGTAATTTGCCCTTTTTTTTTAGCTCGGGCAAGGATGCTAAGGGAGGCCGTTGAGGGTGGTGACCCAACTGTGAAAAACAAAGAAATTTTTCTAAGTGTTGAGCTCAAACAAGGGTGCCGAGGGAGACAGCTGAGGGTGATCATCGATGACCGACCGCGAAAAAAATGAATTTTTTTTCTAAGTGTCAAGAAAAGTAAATGAAGGATGATGATGCGACTGTACTAGCGCGGCTCGAGCCACCCCGCGCACCATGTACCAAGTCGCTGCAATGTGAGGCGAAAGGGGTTAGGAAGTGGCGAAGCCCCCAAGGGAGTGGGTGATGGCACAAGGTGATGTTAATAAACTTGTGCAAGAGCAATGTAACTTGAAAATTTTTTAAGTCTGGAAAATATAACTTCATTGATAACAAAGGGTAGGCAACATGCCTTGATACATGGGTATGACGTACATGGAAACTTGCAAAATGAACGAAAAAAATTACAAGTGTGGAAAATGCACTAAGGCATGCCAAGGCTTGGTCGGGTGGGTCATATGTCCCGTACTTAGAGTTTGAGCTCTCCAGATGCAATCTTGTCAGCGAAGACAAACTTGAGGCCCCTGCACCACTTGAGGCCATGACTGACCTTCCGATGATAGGGGCAGTAGTTGGGATGGGCTAAGTCTTCTGAGGCAGGTTCAGTGTCGGCATTGGGCAGGGTTATGGCATTGTCGTTGATCCATGTCTCGAGGAGAGTTCTAACAGTCTTCAAGTCACACGGGTAGTCCAGGGCAGGCATCGGCTGCCCTCTCTTGTCAGGGCGTCCGTCACTTCCTTGGGATTGACGTTTGCGGTTTTTGTCGTCGTTACTGGCTGCTTCCATTGTCGCGGCCAAAGCAATATGAGGTTGGGGCTTTGGGGTCTTTGATGGACCGACCGAGTCATAGGTGCGTCACGCAGCTTCTTTGAGATGTCCCCAGGACCGAAGCTGGAGGTTTTCAAGGTAGACCATGTAGGTGTATTTCATGTTCTTCATGCAAATGGGTACAAGGGTTTCATCTTTGCTGAATTCAGTGCATTCCAAGCACTTGTGATGAAATCGCGTAACATAGGTGTTGAGGTCTTCCCTGGGGTTTTGGCGAATTCCGGCGATGTCAACGATGGTCACACGTTCCGTCTCTAAAGGGAAATTTGTCAAGGAAGAGCTGGACCATGTCGGACCATGAGTGGATAGTACTGTCAGGAATCTGATGATACCAAGAGTAGGCGAGGCCAGTCAGGGACTTGTGAAATTCCCGAAGCTTCAAAGTGTCGTCCTCCCCGTAGTGCTCCAGGGAGCCAACAAAATGGGTGAGGTGCTCGCGGGCGTTGCCCTCTTTGACGTTGAACAAGGTGAAAGATGGTTGCTTGTACTTGACAGGGTAGGGCTTGGTAGCGAGGCTGCCAGAGTATGAAGCATGACCTGATAGCTTAGAGGGGGAGTGAGGTAAGGATGACTGCTTGAGACGGTGAAGGAGGGCATCAAATGGTGCAACCTGAGGCATTGAGGGGATTGCGATGGTAGAGAGGGGTTGGTGGTGGGGAACAACTTGTTGGGGCATGGTTTGCATATGGGTAGTGTCAGCTGCTGGAGGCCGGTCGTCAGGAAAGGTCGACTGGATTATGCCGGGGGAATGACTTGTGTTTAGGTTTCGGCTGGTTATGTTCGGGTCAAGCTCCATCTCAATTGATTCGTGAGTCTCCGAAGTGCTTTGAGCAAAGGTAAGGCGTGGCGCCAGGGGCTGAGGTGCCGTGAGTCCTACTGTCGAGGGCCCGGAGGACCAAGGCAGCGGTGGTCGCGACACTGGGACCTGAGTAGCGTCCAAAACTAGCCCAGGCCTTGAAGGTTGGATATGAGCAGGAGGGGCCAAACCTGGAGCTTGGGATGACACGGGGTGAGTAATGGGCACAGGGTGCAGAGCTCTAAGGCTTCGGGAAGTCGGTGATTGTGAAGTCAAGACTTGGATTGATTTTTGCATTTCTAAGATGACAGCCATGAGAGAAGATTGAGACTCTTGGAGCTCGGTGATGGTAGGAGTAAAGTGTTGGATTGTGGCGTTGACGATTGCCGCCACATTGGGTGCATCCATCCTGGGGAGAGACTGAAGTTGGTTGTGGCTAGTCTCTTCTTGATCCTCGAGGTGATGCTCATCTTTGATGACTGGGTTGAGACTTTGGCTGGTAGTCCTGGTAGCCCTGCGTTGCTGAGGCATGGTTGCATGGGTGTGTCAGGCAGGGAACGAACTGCACTGTGATGCTCACCTCCCCCAACGGAGTCGCCAAAATGATGCCAAGGAAAATGGGTTCGCAGTCAACGTGGATGTGCCACAAGGAATGCAGTCTGAGTCGGATGCCAAGTATGTTGATGTGAGACACAACAAGGGTGGAAAAAAGGCAGAGACCAAGGGCTTCCCAGACAGAGCCTGAGGGAGGCAGTGCTGCGAGGGCGATGGCGCAGGATGAATATACGACGACAGTCACAGTCCGATGCTTAGGTCCAGAGTCAGGGTCCTGTATGTTTCTCTCTCTAAGATTTTAGAGTGAAAAAGTGAAAAATGTGAGAGTGCTCCAAATGAATTCTCAAGACCTCTATTTATAGAGGTTGAGATGATGATGTCATCAACCGACACGTGGCGCTCCCTGGGAGTGACACGTCACTGAAGGGTCCACGGGTGCCGGTGCTCCACGGACTGTCGGATCGCATATTCACCCGACCTGCCCTGCACATCTTCGCTTTGTCTATCGGGAAAGACTGGCTCCCACAGCGTCTGTGTGGCCAGAGAACCCCATTGATCTAGCCACCAATCCAAGCCCTTGCAGAGCCCCATAGGCCTGGCAGCGGTAGGGAAGACCTGGCGCCCAACTGCCATGTGAACTAGGCGCGATGCCCTCCGAAGACCTGCTCTCGTCTCGGAGTGACCCGGGGGTCATAGTCCCTAGGGGTGCCAACATAAGCCCTCAGTGCTGGAGCACGTAGGCCAGTCACGCAGGCACCCTGGCAGAGATAGTGTCCCAGAGGAGTCCTTATTCCGTAGGCTGAGGTAGCATTCCAGAGGAGCCGTCTACCTGGCGGAAGGGGAGTCTTTGTGCCGAAGCACTTGGAACAGAGATAGAGTCCCGGAGGAGTCGCCTATCCCCGCGGGTGAATCCTTGTGCTGGAGCACTCGGGGCGCGTCAAGGTAGCATCCCGGAGGAGCCGTCTACCTGACTGGACGAGGTAGTATCCCGAAGGAGCCGTCTACCTGGCGGAAGGGGAGTTAAAGAGCTCCCTGGTTGAGATAGTGTCCCGGAGGAGTCTCCTATCCCCGCGGGTGAGTCCTTGTGCCGGAGCACTCGGAACGCGTCAAGGTAGTATCCTGGAGGAGCTGTCTACCTAACGGGCCGAGGTAGCATCCCGAAGGAGCCGTTTACCTAGCAGAAGGGGAGTCTTCATGCCGGAAGACTTAGAGCTCCTTGGCGGAGATAGTGTCCCAGAGGAGTCGCTTATCCCCGTAGGATGATGCGCACTCCGGAGAGTGGATTGAAGCATGTTCCACGACCAAGGCAAGGTGCGCATGGTGTGGTGAATGAGTGTGGTGCCCGGGGGCATGTAACATGATTGTGGCGCATGGGTGCGATGAAGTGAGTAAGGTGTCGGGGGCACGTCTGTGTTAGTGGTACAGCGCATGGGTGCGACATAGTGCATATGATGCCGGGAGCACGATAGTGTGACAAAGAGCCTGGGGGCACAGCTGTATCAGCGGCGCGGCGCACGGGCGTGACGGAGTGAGTATAGTGTCAGGGGCACGGCAGTGTTGACAGGGAGCTCGAGGGCACGGCTGTATCAGTGGCGCGGCGCTCGGGGCGGCGAAGTGTTGGAGTGCGGTGCCTGGACGCCGGCGATGGGGTTCGTGGAGACGACATACAGGCGACGGATGACGAGCGTCTCATAGTTGGCGCGTGGGCGCAGGCAACATCCGAACAACTGGCGACGGGGTCGCGGAGTGACGTCCGGGCGACGGGGTCGCGGAGTGAAGTCCGGGCGACGGGGTTCGCGAAGTGATGTCCCGGGCGACGGGGTCGCGGAGTGAAGTCCGGGCGACGGGGTTCGCGAAGTGATGTCCCGGGCGACGGGGTCGCGGAGTGATGTCCGGGTGACGGGGTCGCGGAGTGAAGTCCAGGCGACGGGGTCGCGGAGTGATATATGGTCCCTTGAAGAGAAGTAAATGTGTTAAGTATGGAGACCAAAGGCTAACCCCAAGGGAAGGCCGAGGCCGACCCCCAAGGGGAGGCTGAGGCCGACCCCATATGGAAGGCGAAGGCCGACGCCGACCCCAAGGGGAAGGCCAAGGCCAACTTCCTTGGGCAAGTGCCATGGTGCGCCGATGGGCGACATTCGAAGTGTGACAGTCGAAGTGTGATGAGGCGTTATGCGAAAATGAGTTTCTTCGTGACGAAGTCACGTAACGAAAGTGAGAAGTGCACGTGACTTAAGCGTGCATGCTTTGACCGGTTGTGAGCGTTGAATATTGACTATTGGTTGTGCGGATGTCTCATGAAAATTGGGACCCCCAGTGGGCCTTTGGGTGAAACCAGAATAGGTTGGGAACACAACTTACTTAGGTTTATTATTATTTAATAAATGTATATGTTCTTACATACAATAAAATCATTGCAAAAAATTTCCTATAATTTATAAAGAGTCAATAATCAAATTATCTAAAAAAAAAATCGCTTTGATAAGACCGCTAGATCAACAAAGTGGCTATGTAATCCTATATGAAATGAAACCTATTGCCTTTGTGGCTAGATCCACCTTGTGCCAAACGCCAGGGTGCCCCCACGTATGGAAAGTAAGCCGGCCGTATTAGCTCATCAACTCGCCTTAACGCAACCTTAACTATATACGACCGGTGTAACACCCCAAACCGTGATCTTGCATAGCCGGTTAATTTATTTTAGGCGACGACTTTTTTACGTTAGATTTAGTGTTGATTTTCATTAGTGAAAATCTTATCGGTAACTTTTAGCAACAATTAACGATGTGGGTTAGTAAATGAATAAATACATAAAATAAAATTAAAAAAATCTGATTTATTTGAAAAGAATGTCAACTCTTTTATTTTGGAAAGAGAAGGAACCGATGAGTAAATTAGGGAGAAAATTAACTTACCATTAGAGGGAGTTTTCGGTTAAAATAGAGGAAGAACGAATGTACACTTCGGTTACAACAGACAAGAGAGAGAGAGAGAGAGAGAGAGAGAGAGAAGAAGAGTTGTCGGAATCCGGCGAAGTGTAGCGACAATTTTCGGTAAGCCTCTAACCATTTTTGTTCCTTTTAATTTAGGTATACGGTTTAGTTAGCGTGCAACTGTGTGTGTGTGTGTGTATTGTGGTGAACGGGACGAAAAAGTGGCCTTTAGGGTGGTGGCTGCCATGCGAAGGAGATGCGAGTTCTTGCAGGTATTTTGGTCTAGGTATTTGTCTTCTAGCCGTGTGTGTGTTGGTTTTCTTAGTAGGTTGTGTGTATAGACTTATACAACTATACATATATATACACGTGGGTTTCGGCTTTGTGAAATCAATGGATTCATATGTGGTTGTTGGAGTTAGATATTAATAGAAAATCAAGTTGGAAGATTTAGGGTAGATCTCCGCTGCCATGAGAGTGAGGCAGTGTGAGTGTGTAAAATGAGTCTATTGGGATGTAAAATGGTGAAAGGTGTATATATATATATATGTGTGTGTGAAGGTATATGTGCAACGAAAATGGGAGGTGGTGCACCTGTGTATGGCTACCGTGAACTTGTGTTTGCGGCGCCGTTACGGTTCGGACAAGTGATTTCGCGGCCACCTAAAGGCAAGTTGTTGTGTGTAGATTTGGGTGTGAATTTGTGGAAGTGCTGTGTATGCGTTTGTGTGAGCATGGATGTAATGAACAGCAAAGAAAAGAGACGGTTGCGGAAAGTGCGTGAGTTATGGTTTGTGCTTTTGCGCGATGTAAGGGCAGCCAAGGTGGCTGCCTTGTTATGTGAATTGAGGGCTGAAGTGGTACAGCCATGGCACAGCTGTGTAAAGGTGATTTATATGGGTGGTGAATGCAAGAGTGGGTTGGTAAAAGAGAAGAGAGAGATGGGAGACCCACTGCAAACGGATTGGTCATTGAGTGCATGATAGTGAGTGTGTGAAGTGTTTGGAAGATGGGTGTGAATAGTGTGTGCCACGTGCATGAAAAGGGAGAAGCAGCAACTGCTGTGATGTTTTGGCAGTGCTGTGTGTGCGTTTGTGTGATGTTTGTTATATGTTTGTGTGGGTGTAATGGGAGAGTGTGAGTGTTATGTGAGATGGAGAAAAGGGGGGGCTGCGTGGGTGTAGAGTAGGCTGTGTGTGATTGTGTGTGTGTGTGGGATAAGGGGAAAGAGGGCTGTGTGAGAGGGGTAGAAAATGTGTTTGGGGTGGTGCATGTGAACTGTGAACTGTGTGCGTGTGAAGTGTGTATGTGTGTGATGGTTGTGTGAATGTGTGCTTGTGTGAGTATTGTGTGTGTATATGTGTGAGTTTGTGGCTGTCCAAAGTGGGTGTGAAGAGGACTGTGCCAGACTTGGGGAAGGGACTGTGCATGTGAGGAAGGGAAGAAGGGAAGTGACTGTGTGAGGAAGGGAAGAAGGGAGGCTGTGGGTAATGTGAGTGTTGGTAATGTAATGGCATTTTGTATGAGGTGGGTTTAAAAGATAAGAAATAAGGAATAAATGGAAGCTGCGTGAACAGTAACTGTGAGTTGGTGAGAGTGTATTCTGGTTTGGACAGAAGGCAGAAGGAAGAAGAAGAGAAGTGCAGCTCGGGTTAGCATTAAGTACGGCGCGAACATTCGATAGTGTACGGTTAGCGTTAGTATGTAAAAATTTATAGTATAATACGTTAGGCTATATTAGGATTTGTGGCAGAATTTCATAATTTTCTGAGATCGTATGAATTTTTAGTATTTTTTGTAATTTTAGATCCGTAAAATTCTTTTGGAGCCTTTAAACCCTGAAAATGTTTTGGGAAAAATTATAGTAATGTATTTATGGTATAAATAAGACTCAGTTTTAATTTGATGATTTTTGGAGTTGATTTTCTATGGTTTCCGTATCACATTGTTTTTAGCAAAATGAATAATTTAAAAATAGTTTTAATGCCTTTTAATTTCTGATTTAAATTTCTATAATTTTTATACATATTTTAAAGCTGTTAAAAAATTATGGGACTTTATTTTCACCTAGAAACAATTAAGGTAATTTATGGGTTTTTATTACATTTAAAGAAATTATTTTAATTCGAAAATATTCAAAATTTCAGAAAATTCATTTTTGAATTTTTATAAATTTTTAATCTATAAAACTGTTTTATCATAATTTAATATTAATTTCGGGATATCGTTACGCATTAAGTAACGTATAGGATTTTCGGTTAAGTTAGTCGTGTGAAGAACGGGGTTACGTGGTGGGTAGTCGATATTATGGTTTATAGTATATTAGACATAGATTGTATTCTAACAGATAAATTGTCAATTTAGGTTGATTCAAAGGATTATTGATCGAGGTTGTGTAGTATTGCTTAGCTTTGATCAAGGTAAGGAATTCTATCCGAACCCTACTTCATCATTCTAATTTCAAATGTTTTATTATGACAGCTTTATGAACTACATTGATTCGATTTTATGTTTGATATAAAAGATATTTTTAAGCTGCCCATGAAGCCCTAATTTGAGCCGTTTAGCGATCGCTTGAAATTCTTATTCATACTTATCTGTTTTATTGATTCAATTATCGTAAAATGTTTTTGAATCTTATTTATTGCTTCTCAATGTTGACATGAGTTAGTAATCTGGGAGTTATAAGGATGGTCTGTATTGTTGGAGTTATAAGGATAGTCTGTTGAATGGGTTAAACTAGTACCTAAATGGACTAGTCATTGTACATATGCATATGTAAATCGTATCGAGCACTGTTGGGGTGGCTTTGCTATATTAATATACTGCTCAGTACAATGTTTCTTGTTTCTTGTTTCTGTTTTATTGCACCTGAAATGTTTTGAAATAATTATTGATTCAAGGGATTGAGTTGATACTCATCCCTATGTTTATATTGAAATGTTGCGGTTTTTCTTTGAAAAAATCCTTTTAAAATTATCATTTGATTGTACAAAGAAAATCATTTGAATCGTTCGGTTTCTCCGTGTTAAAGTTGTTATTCGGTTTTAAATGTAAAATTACTCGAATCATTTTTTATTGTTTTTAAATATTAGATCGACCTTACCGGGCTCTCAAAAGTTCACTCTCATTTGACTTTCTTTCTGCAGGTGATAGCCATCATTAGGTTGAGGTTGCCTGCAGGGATTAGAGTCGAGCGTAAGAAAGTGAATTTAAATTGTTAGTATTGATCATTTAAGACCCCTGCGCGGGTAAACCTCTCTAACTTGTTGGTTAGATTTAAATTGATTTGAGGAATTGTAATGGTTAGATGCTCTAACATAGGATTTCATAGTTAGTTACTTGAAATCGGGGGTTTTATGTCCTTAAGTAGTGATTGTTTTAAAGCTCCGAGAGTTCGGGGTGATAACGCTCCGAAAAAGTCCGGGTGTTAAAGTTTCGAGTATTCGGAGTGTTACAGCCGGACTTACCAAACAACATCGTCCATGCTGCCAACCGAGGCTTCAATGTCGACAGGCTTATCGTCTCCGGGAGATGAAGAAGAGAGGTCTTGATGGGGCAGTCCCGTTGTTCCTTCCCTTCAGAAAATTCCATTTCTTTGGGAATGCTCGACTTTGCTCTTTGACGCGCTACTACTTCTGCCGGAGATCGTTCTGAATCGGGCTTCCTTCAACACAATCACTTTGGGGGGGGGGGGTTTAGGGGGATTGGGCTACCAACTGCAGGTTCAGGAAGGGTATTGTATAGTACTTTTGTAGAACATTTATCACTCCTCACCGTTGCTGCCTGTTTAAGACTAAAAGCTAGTAGTGAAACGATACTTCTATTATGCCGTCCTATCTAGTTAGTGCCTCTAAAGCTATGTGTGGCCAGTGGCCTAATCAATATAACATGAGGGCTATCTATTCTGCCGCCCTATCTAGTTAGGGCCTCGGAAGCTATGTGTGGCCTAATCAATATAACAAGAGGGCTATTTATTCTGCCGCCCTATCTAGCTAGGGCCTCGAAAGCTATGTGTGGCCTAATCATTGTAACACTAGGGCTCAGCTTTTCTGAAGAAGGGGCAGAGTCTCGACCACACACCTACTATACCTCTAGCACTCCACAAGTGCATTAGTTAAGTGACTAGACTGGAATTCTATCACAGTAAAGAAAACACTTTTACTATCGGCCTTCTTTCCCATTCCAACAGCTTGTTTGCTCGAAGATGCCTCATCGTCATCAACGTGTATGTTTCCTTTGCTGATCCAGTCTTGAATTGTTTGTTTAAGTGTTGGTGCCATGCCCCCCATTATAGTACTTCACAAGTAGTAATTTGTATTGCACCATCTCGATTTAGGCCGAAGAACACGTTGTTGAAAAAGTTCATT
Source organism: Escallonia rubra (assembly GCA_033065855.1). Taxonomy (NCBI): domain Eukaryota; kingdom Viridiplantae; phylum Streptophyta; class Magnoliopsida; order Escalloniales; family Escalloniaceae; genus Escallonia; species Escallonia rubra. The sequence goes on from JAVXUO010000780.1 coordinate 127,028, forward strand.
AAAGTGTGTGCGCGAAGTTAATGTCACAGCTCCGGTACCACGAAAGACCTGATATAAGAAAGGTGGCTTATAATCAATCTTTAAAAACAAAGCTACATGCTTAATTAAATAAGAACATGCTCTACCTCAACAAATAAGTAGAGCAAAGTGAAAGAATAAAAGTATGCCTGCTCTTATTATAGATACTAGTCTAGTAACCAGAGTCAAGTTCGGCCCGGTTTATAAAAATATAGTTTATTATAAGGTTTTTAAAAGTGTATTAATTTGTACCACATATCCTAGGATAAAAAAGACATTAACAATATAAAAATATTTTATTTGACTACAAAGAATAAGCTTAACACCTAAATTAATCACGACTAACTACTTCAGAAGATCTTTAAGGTATTATAACAATTAATTAGTCGTGAGGTTATTATAACTTGGTGATATATATGTTCCTGAGGTTATTATAACAATTAAGTAGAAATTCAAAAGGAATAAAGCTGTGTTTCAAATTTTAATAGGACTCATGTATGCACCTTATCACTTTCAAATAAGTTGTTACTTTTTGAAAAAATAAATTTAACAGAACGACCACATAATATCCAATAGTTTCATGTATATGATTTTCTTTAATTCATGTAAGATGCTAGTAATAAGAATATTCAATTAATGCACATGACGTGTCCTTATTTTGGAGTGTTGAAATTCTTTTCCACATCTTTTATGACTATTATTTATCGCCAAGTTATAGTTTCTATATCTACTAAATGCATTCAATGATATTTTCTCTAAAATTACACTTGTTTTATCACAACATAATATAATATTTATTTACTAAAATATGTCAAGTTATAGCTACAACTATAATGAGTTTGCAAAGGATAATAAATATCATTATATATTAGACTAATATTATAAAGTGAGGATTAACCAACCATTTGCTACTGAACTTGCACAATAGTCATCATTCGTAGTTGTAATCAATTCTATCGTAATCAGAAATAAGTTTTAATACTTATAACTTGTCTAAAATTTATCAATTAGTCTTATTTTCATGAAAATTTAATTAAATATAACTGAAAAAGTCTTTTCATTGATCGTAAGGGCCCTATATAAAACAAATTGGTAAATCATTAGTTATATAGAGTTAGATGGATATATTTTTGCATCTTAGAGGTTTTAAATGTTTTGAAAGTATAGTAATAAAGAATTATATAATTTAGTTGTACTTTTTTTTAATGCATATGTGATTTGTTTTTAAAATCTCATATATGTGATATAGCCACTTGTTGATGGTGCGGTCATATCAAAGCAAAAAATTATCCTGTAAATTGATTATTGATCATTTAAATTATGTAGATAATTTTTATAGTAATAATGTTATGTGTAAATACATATATATTTATTAAATTATAAGAAACTTAAATTAACTGTTACATCATTTTTTTTACTAAATCTCATATGTTATTTTTATTTTCTAGATACATGATTTTTCATTTTTGTATGAGAGAGTTAGTTTTAAGGACAGGATTGGAAAAATTAAATCCTGATAAATTAGTACATTTAGAGTTTTAGAATTAATTTTCACATTATATAAGGCTTCTTAATATAGCCCTCATATAGTTTTTGCAAAATTAAAGAAACTTAAAAACAATAATATTCGTATAGCTTTAGAGATACTAATATGTTTAGTATATAACTTTCAATCCTTTTCAACTACCATGAATAAATTTTATCATTACTGTAATTTTAATTAACAACAATTGTACAAGTTATTTGTTGGTCGTGTGGTCCCACCCAAAAAATACAGTCAATTTTTTTATTTTTATCAAAAATTTCAAAAAGCTATATATTATATTGATAAACCTTTAGATCCATTAGGATAAGCATATACTAAAATAAAATAAATATGAATAAAGTGTTACATTATTTTTATTATTTTAATCTCAATTGCAACATCATTTTTTCCTTTCTTAATGTTATTTTCGTTTTTTAGATATATAAATTTTTATATTCATATTAGAGAGTGGTTTAAGGATACAGTAGTTAAAGTTAAGTCATAATATATTAGAGTTTCAGAATACTTGGAATCAGTTTTTTAATTATATAAAGCTTATTGATATCGAAATTAACTTATCAAAAAATAAGGACCCCATTTTAGAGGCATTTATAATGTCTATCATTTTATTTCTCATTGAAAATATAATCTGATAACATCATATTTTTGCATCTTAAAGGTTTTAGGTGTTCTCAAATATACTAATTAAGAATAATTTGATTTAATTGTACCTTTTTTTTCTAATACATATGTGATTTCTTTTCAAAATCTCATTTATGCTTATATAGCTACTTTGTTGATCATGCGTCTTATCAAACCAAAAAATTGTCCTATAATTTGATTAATGATTTTATATATTATATATAGTTTTTTTTCAATGATTATGTTATGTGTGAATACATATAGATTTAGTAAAGTATAGTAAATTTAGATTAACTGTAACACAAAACTTTTGTTATAAATAACATATTATATTTTTATTTTCTAGATACATGATTTCTTATCTTCTTATGAAAGAGGTAGTTTTAAGAACATGATAATCAAAATCAAATCCTTAAAAATTAGCATATTTAAAGTTTTATAAGCAAAATTGAATAAACTTAAAAATAGGGATCAGATACAAATAATATTTGCATACCTTTAGATACACTAACATGTTTAGCACATAGCTTTAAATCATTTTCAACTATCAGATGTACGAATAAACTTTGTTGTTATTGTGATTTTAGTTAATATCAATTATACGGTCATTTGGTGGTCGTGTGGTCTCACCCAAAAAAATAAAATTGTACCAAATGGATTTTAAAAGTTATAGATTATATTGATAAATTTTTATATCAATTACGTAAGCATATATTACTGTTAACCCTACGGTTATTTAACCTAGGATTATATTTGATTTTGATGATAACTAACATTGATGATTATGCTGTCTAACATGCATTGAGTTGATGAAGCAATAGGAACAATCTCATACTCATGCAAACGGATTATTAGACGAGCAACACGATCAAAGACTCTCAACGGAACGCATCAAAGAGGAAATTCGACGATTGAAGTTTTCATGCTTTTATTTCCGTCTTTGTAAACTAGACATAGAGAGATGATCGTTACGATGACTGTATACCTAGAACTTGCCCATAGGTTTTCCTTGCATGCATAAAAAGTTTTTCATGTTTTAAAAACAGGAAACTGCATTTTCAGGGATGCAGTCGACTGCATTGGAATGCAGTCGACTGCATGTGTGGGCAGTAGGGTATTATAGTCGACTGCATTGAAAGCAGTCGACTGCAATACTTCCAGTAGCCCATTACAGTCGACTGCATTGCATTGCAGTCGACTGCAAGTTGGAAATTTGAATTTCCAACGGCTACTTTTTGGGTTACAGTCGACTGCAATGGGCATTGCAGTCGACTGCATTTACCGTTTGGCGCATTTAATGCCCTACCTAACCCCAAACGGTCATATTTATTCCCAGCTCTATAAATACTCATCTTGGGCATTGTTTTCATTCATCAATTGCATTCAAAGCTCTCCTATCTTTCATATTCTCAAAGATCAAAGCAATTGTTCAAATCTCTCTTGTTTTCATTGATTTCTCATCCTTTTCAAGAGAGCATTTATTGTGAGCTTACATCAGAGAGAGATACACTTTCATAAGTCATCGTACACTCATCTCTCTTGTTCTAGTACTTCAACTTGTACTCATCTACTTCTTAAGAGTGAAATCTTGTACTCATTTCATCATTGAAAGGTTCTTGTATCAAAGCTTGGGGTTGTCAAGCTTTGGAGCTTTGGGTTTGTCAAAGCTTGTTCTTGATGTGGGCATAGCATCAAGGGATTGTAAGAGGTTCGATCTTGACCCGTAAGGAAGATCATACTAGTGGATTCTAGGGCCTTTCAAGGGACTTACTTGAAGGGGTGGACATAGGCTTGTGGGTATATCAAGCCGAACCATTTAATTCTTCTTGTCAAGTATCTCTAAACCCTTCTCTCTTTACATTATTGTTTTACATATTGTGTTGAGATTGGTTGTTTGTTTACTTGAGTTTTTGAGATTGAGGTTTGTTGGTTGTTATATTTTAAAGTAGTCTTAAAATCCTATTCACCCCCCCTCTAGGGTTATTTTATTGGTTTCAATTACGGTTAGCATATATTAAAATATAATAAGTATGAATCAATTGCTACATTACTTTTATTATTTCCATATCAATTATAACATCATTTTCTTCTCTCTTCTAAGTCTAATATGTTATTTTCATTTTGTAGATATATGAGTTTTCATGTTTATATTAGAGAGTGGTTTTAAGGATATAATAGTTAAAATTAAATCATAATAAGTTAGTTCATTAATTAGTTAAAGTTTCAGAATGCTTAGAATTAGTTTTTCAAATATATAGAGCTTACTGATACAAAAATTAACTTATCAAAATATAAGGACCTTATTCAAGATAATATTTGAGACCTTTTAGAAACACTTATAGTTTTTATGATTTTATTTTACATTGAAAATATAATCTGATGGCATTTCATATTTTGCATCTTAAAGGTTTGAAGTGTTCTCAAATATAATAATTAAGAATAATTTGATTTAATTACAACTTTTTTTTTTTTTAGAACTTATGATATTTATTTTCAAAATTATATTTATATTTATATAGCCACTTTATTGATCGTGATGTCTTATCAAACTAAACAATTATCCTATAATTTAATTATTGATTGTATATATTATATAGATAATGTTTTTTCAATGATTATGTTATGTGTAAACTCATATACATTTAATCAGTCATAACAAACTTAAATTTATTATAACATAAATTTTTGTTCTAAATCTCATTTATTATTTTTATTTTCTAGATACATGATTGTTTATCTTCATATTGGAGAGTTAGTTTTATGAAGATGATAGTCAAATTCAAGTCCTAAAAATTAGTAAATTTAGAGATTTAGAAACAATATTAAATAAACTTAAAAAGTAGTGAACACATTTTAACTAATATTTGCATACCTTTATATACACCGACATGTTTACCATATAATTTTAAATCCTTTTCAACTATCATATTTACGAATAAGCTTTACCATCATTGTAATTTTACTTAATAACAATTATATAGTCATTTGTTAGTCGTATGGTCTCAACGAAAAAAATAATAATAACGTCAAATTTTTTACTGTACCAAAAGAATTCTAATGATGAATCAATTGTTACGTCATTTTCATTGTTTCAATATCAATTGTAACATCATTTCTATTCTTTTCTAAATCTAATATTTTATTATCATTTTTTAGATATATGAATTTGTATATTCATATCAGAAAGTGGTTTTAAAGATACAATAGTTAAAATTAAGTCCTAATAAGTTAGTTCATTAATTAATTAGAGTTTCAGAATGCTTAGAATTAGTTTTTTTAACTATTTAAGGCTTACTAATAGGAAAATTAACTTCTCAACAAATAAATACCCTATTCAAGATAATATTATTTTCGTTTTTTAACTTTATCAAATTTTATATTCATATTGGAGAGTGGATTTAAGGATACAATACTCAAAATTAAGTTATAATAAGTTAATCCATTAATTGGTTAAAGTTTCAGAACGTTTAGAATTAATTTTTCAATCATATAAGGCTTACTAATATAAAAATTAACTTCTGAAGAAATAAGGACCCCATCCAAGATAGTATTTCAGGCCTTTAGTGACACTTATAAAATTAGTTAGAGTTTTAGAATGTTTAGAATTATTTTTTCAACTATATTAGGCTTACTAATATGAAAATTAACTTATTTATTAATAAGAACTCCATTCAAGATAATATTATTTTCGTTTTTTAGATATATGAATTTTTGTATTTGCATTGAAGAGTGGTTTTGAGGAAACAATACTCAAAATTAAGTCATAATAAGTTAATCCATTAATTAGTTAGAATTTCAGTACGTTTAGAATTATTTTTCTAGTTATATAAAGCTTACTAATAGAGAAATTAATTTATCAAGAAATAAGGACCCCATCCAAGATAGTATTTCGGACCCTTGGTGACACTTATAATGGTTATAGTTCTATTTTACACATAATGTGATAATGTGTAGGGGTGAGCATTTAAACTATAACACCCTGATACTTTTTTGGATTTATTTAAATATTTTAACAGCGAATTAAATGTTTAGTGATTAGCGTAACCGAAATTATATGGGTAAACTTTTAGCTGCAAATATTGAAGCGGGTTAGCAAAACATCCGTTAATAATTTTCCTACCATATTGTTTATCGTAAATATTTTTATTTTTGGACCATTTCGCAATAATAAAAAGTTCGGGTAAAATTTTAGCGACTAATGAAAGTGTAGGGGTTCTTTTTGGTGATTTACCATTTAGGGTTTATATATAAACCATCTTATACTATAGAGCAACCGTTCTTTGTCTTCTTCATGTGATAACCGATCCAGAGAGAGATAGAGTGGAAAGGGAAGAAAACTAGGGATGCTCTAGCAAAACTTTTCGGTAAATTTTCTAGCCGAATTTTCTTCAAATTTATTCAATGTTTCTGTAAAGTGAGGGGTGTGTTGTGTTTATATATGTGTGGGTTTTTGTATAGTTGTCAAAAAATGCTGAAACTCCGCAGGATGTTTTTTAGCGAAATATTTGAGCTACTATTAAATGTTCGTATTTTTCTGATATCATTTGTTTTTTTTAATAATTTTTGTAATTTCTATTTTGTAAAATTCATTTAGAGTCTTTAAACCATGAAAATGCTCTGGTAAAAATTAGAGTAATGTTTTTATGGTACAAATAAGTCTCAGTTTGAATTTGATGATTTTTAGAGTTGAATTGCTATGATTTTTATATCGCATTGGTTTTAACAAATAAATAATTTTAATGCCTTTTAAACTATGATTTCAGTTTCTATAATTTTTATAAGTATTTATTTTCAAGCTTTTCCAAAAATTATGGGACTTTATTTTCAGCTAAAAGCAATTTTGGCGATTTATGAGTTTTTATTGCATTTAAAGAAATTATTTTAATTCGAAAATATTCAAAATTTCAGAAAATTTATATTTTGACTTTTTATAATGTTTTAAGCAATAAAATTGTTTTATTTTAATTTATTATAAATTTAGAATATTGTTGCGCATTAAGGAGTGTACGAGATTTTCGGGTAGGTTGGCTGCATGCGAGGCGCACTTTGAGTTGAACGGTTTCGGAGTTAGAAGTGAGCACGTGGTGGGTAGCTGATATTAGGATATTAGTATAGTAGTATAGATTATGTTCTAACATATGGATTTGCCAATCTAGGTTTATTCAAAGAATTATAATCGAGGTTGCGTAACATTGAATAGCGTGGATCGAGGTAAGGATTTTCTCTCAGAACCCTATATCATTGTCTGATTTCAAATGCTTTATTTTAACAGTTTTATAGAATACATTAAATGTTAATTTTTGTGATTGATATAAAAATATTTTTAAACTGCCCATGAAACCCAAATTTGAGCCATTTAGCGATCGTTTGAATTCTGATTCACACTTATCTGTTTATTGACTCAATCATCGTAAAATATTTTCAATTCTATTTATTGTTTCTCTATGTTGACATGAGTTAGTAACCTGGGAGTTATGAGGATGGATTGTATTGTTGGAGTTATAAGGATGGTCTGTTGGTTGGGTTAAACTAGTACTTAGATAGACTAATCAGTATACATATGTATATGTAAATCGTATCGAGCACTGCCGGGGTGACTTTGCTATATTGTACTGCTCATGTTCAACGTTTCTTGTTTCTGTTTTATTGCACCTGACGTGTTTTGAAATTATTATTGACTTAAGGGATTTACATCCCTATGCTTATATTGAATTGCCGTGGTTTTCTTTGAAAACCCTTTTATAATTATCGTTTGATTGTACATAGAAAATCGTTTGAATCGTTATGTATCTCCGCTTTTAAAAGTTGTTATTTGGCTTAATAAAATCGTCCAAATCGTTTTTGTTGTTTTAAATATTTGATCGACCTTATTGGGCTCTCGAAAGCTCACTCCTCTTTGACTTCCTTTCCGCAGGTGATCAACAACATTAAGTTGCCCGAATAAGGAATAGGCCGAGCGAGCCGAAGAATGAAAATTTAAGTTTAGTATTGATTGTTAGGATCCCTACGTGGGTGAAACGTTATTGTTTAAAATTTTCTTAGACTTAGGTTTGGTATTTCAATTATGTCAGTTGATTGAGAGTATGATTTGATTGACGGATAGTTTCTCTGACAGCTTGTTGCATTTTGATTGAGGTAGAGGAGATTATTGTCTTAGTAAATTGATCGATTGAGTATCTAACGTTCCGAAAAATTTCGGGATGTTACATAAACTGTTGAAACCGATCCAACCGTGAAATCTGAACTAACCAATCCGTCTATTTCCAAATCGATCTAATAATCAGTCGGTTTGATTTTTTTTTCCAAACCATACATTCGGTTCGTTCGATTCATAATTTTTTCAAATCGCATAAACCGAACCAACCGTATATAATATAACATATTTAAATTTTTACCTAATCATAGTTATTTTTTACTAACCCTAGTTATCTAACCACTCATATAAAATGGGATAAACCCTAAATCCCTTGACGTAACACACATTTTATACTCGCCGCCTACATCTCACTAAGTGTTATTAATTATGATAAAAATTTTAATTTTTTTGGAGCTTATTAGCATGTATAAGTTATTAATTTTTGGACCTAAACTTGCCCAAAATTGAGTTTGACTCAAACCGATTAAACCGTTCAAATCGAATTGGTCAACCACGATTCGTTTTTTTTTTCTTTTTCAAACCGAGATTGGTCGGTTCAGTTTGACATTCAGCCTCCAAACCGAACCAATCGAACCGTACTCACTCCTATTGATGTGTCAAGTAAAGAAGCTGCGTTTGCGATGACACGTCGTGTAAAGAAATTTTTGTTTCGTTTATTATATATTATATAGATGTATAGATATAAATAATGTCAGAGTCGGGATTCAATCCAACTACAGCTACTACTGGAACGAAAGAAATGACCAGCTAGGTAGCGTCAGCAATAGTGTACTGATAGCCCAGTGCTAAAAATAGAACAGCACTAGCTTTAGATTTGTAAGGCTAGACAGCCGACTTATGTACTATACTGTAGTAGGTAGAAAGAATCCGCTTTCGAACAAGAGAGTACTGGAAGGACATGGGGATTCTGAAAGCGCTGTCAGGCAAGCAAGGTACTGAGACAGGGAAGAAAATGATGGGCAAGCTTGACTGAGCTAAGAAAGAAGAGGAATCAAGGAAAGAGAAGCTTACCCCGGGAGGGTGGAAGCAGAAATGCGTTGAAAGGAAAGAAAGATGAATTTTAGCCGTCACGTGGTTGATAAGAATCTTCGTAACATTGTCCATGACGGATGCTTCATGTGGGATATATAGTTAATACATTTATTCTGTGGCAAATATTACTACACGGGTTCACAGAAGTTACTTTGATATATTCTTTGCAACGCATGGTCTATATATAGAGCACCTTCCTTATTTGAATTCTTGAACACCCTGCATTTTGAGCAAGTTCTGTTATACATTTTGAGAAAGTGCAATAACATTAGAAGCAATTACATATGAATGGGTTTCTCGTTGCCGATGCGGGAGTAGGCTCCTCTCGACATGTGGTAGATGAAACTTGTTTCTATCAGCTGCAATTTGGTCTAGTTTTTCTCTGATTTCCTTAATCTTATGACCCATTCTAAACCGAAATACTAGTGGATTTGAACATGAAAAGAAGTGCCGTACCTTTCTCTGTGTACTCCTTTGGTTCACTTGCTGCTGCAAAGCGATGACATCAAACTCATCTAGAATGTCATCAATAGCATAACAAACATCTTTAAGTGCTTCCAACCATACACTCAGCTCAGCGTTTGTTTCTTGTAGTTCTTCAGCATCCACGAGCACGGCTTTGACAGTAGATAAGGTGTCCTTTAGCTTGTTCAACTCGCCTGTCACGCCCAATGCTAATGCAATCTCCTGCGCAACAAAGGAACCTAGCTTCCCTATCACCCCCTCTGTGATCGATTCTGCCATGACTTAATTGAGGTGGAGTCGACGGTGATGATTATGAAACGAGAAGAATTGCCCAGGAAAGAAAGTTGATGTGCGAGTATGATCGTCTGGGTGTATATATAATGAAAAGCTTCAGTGAATGATTCAAAAATTGAGGTGTTGATAAGGTAGTGTCATATGTAGGATCGCAGGCATCTTTCTGCCGACAAAGACATCAAAGATAGGTTGATTGGTATCTCTGAGGCCAATAATGCCCAATGCTTTGCTAACATATATCAATCTATCTTTTTCCTCTTGGTCGAGGTACAACGCGTAGTCCTATTTCACCATATTTGTAAACTTCAGTTTTAGCTCCAAGGACATGCTGTATAGGAATATCATCATTTCACATAATTTTAGCATCCAATTTCAAGCAAAGTGATATTTTCGAGTTTCACACTTAGACATTGAAGCTCTCAATACAACAAAAACCTGTTTTGGAGGCACTTCAAAGTGCCCTAATAAATATCTTATTGAGGGTGGATATACTAAAGTGACATAAAGTTGGTGCCCTATAATCCAATCTCAGAAAAGGGTTGTCACTATTCTTATGGTGTTGCTACAAAGTAGGAACTATAAAACACTATCAACTGACACGGAAGGGCTTTGTTATGGTACAACAAAGTGCCTCTACCTCTGGCCATTCTCTCGTATTTGAAATCACATAATCTCTATCAAGTGCCATACATTTTCTTCAGAGCGTTACTTAGCAGTAATGACAACAGCTGCAAAACGGCACTATTGAGTTCCAGCATAACGATGTAACAAGACACTTTTGAGCAACGCAACACGGGTGATATACAACTAATTATTGTGGTGAAAGATGCATATGATATCATTGTGGGGCACTCCTAAGCGTCTGGATAAAATATTTTTTTTATATGAACTATGCAAATTCATGAATTTATTCCTCGAGCCCCACTATTCAAGAAGGAATAGCTATTCCCAAAGAATCTCCAGAATTAGATCCGCACTTTCCTGCGAGTTTCTGTCATTGCAAAAGTAAAAACACGTAGATTAGGAACAATTGATTGTCAGCATATGTAAAGTTGTAGATACTTTTCAACAATGGGAGGAATATTATTTTTGTGTTTGATTGACAAGAAAAGCATCTCAATGATAGAGGCACTACACAAATAATTCTAATGACAAAGAAATTTCACAAATTTTGCCACTTTCTTAGTCGGTAAGACACATGAGGTGACCTTTTCTTCCATCGGTTTTCTATCTTTCTTCCTCTTGGTCAAAGTATAATGCGTAGTCCCAATCTCACCATATGTTTACACTTTAGTTATTGATCCAAAGACATGCTGTACAGGAAAACAATCATTTAAGAGGAAAATACCGTTCAATTTCAAGCAAAGTATTTTTTAAAGTTCACCCTTGAATATTGAAGCCATTGGATATTCGTATGGCCATCATGAACTATGATCATTAATTTAGGAAAAACAAACAAAGATAAGGTTCCTCGTGAATTGAAATTAACTTTATTGAATAATTATTTTTACTTTCATTTTATTACTAATTATACATATTGGGCAAATTGATTGTCATTCCTCATTCTTTAATGACACGAATCAGACTCTGCGTATCATGGCACCAAGTGTCACACCTACGCCATAATACTTTGTCTAGTTGGAGAGATGTTAGTGGTAGTTTAACACCACTTAAGCCGGTGAGGTGGCGTTAGACAACAACCAAATATTTTCTCGTGGTGATGGTGCCATTTCAAGCCCAAGACCATCTCAACCAGCTTCTCCACTTCTCCCGCCTCATCTCCTCTTACAATATTGCGGTCCACTACGCCGGCGCCACCACCCACAACCGCCAATTGCAAGCCAAGCTTCGCATCCACGGCTTGGACACCCTAATCACTCCCAACATTTATATTTCCATGAATATCCAACTCCTTGTTTTTTTTTTCCTCTCCTCAAAATCCAGACACCTCCATTAGTTTCCCTTCACACCTTCAACCCTCGTTCAAAGCATCCTTCCCCCTTTGCGAGCCCATCAACGCTCTTTTACGCTCTCTCTCAGCCATATATGGCAAAGTAATTGTGATTCATGACTCTCTCATAAATGCGAAAGTTCAAGACGTCGTCTCGATTACAAATGCAGAGGCCTACACTTTTCTAAGTGTCTCCGCTTACTACACCTTTTGGAGATCTTCTGGGAGAAAATGGAAATGCATTTCCCCACTGATGTCGAAATACGAAAGCCTTAAAATTGTTGGAAATTAGATGGAAACAAAAACCCAAATACAGACATTGAGGCGTGTAATCACTTTCTTTAAAGCTTTATTTGTCCCCACTCGAAATCAAGCTTGTTGATGGGTTAAAGATAAATAATCCTCCAGGATACAACAAAGTCTTGGTTGGAACGTGAGAATCTACAAACAGCAAACTCGAAAGTTTCCTTTGGAAGCAATGCAAGTCTGCACTATATAAATTTTTACAGGAAAAAAAAAGATTGGTAATTGCAGGTGTTCTATAAGAGCAGAATCACTCTGCATTTACAAAACCTGATAGGGTGTATTTAGACAGATATAACTGTTGAAAATAACTGCCATAACTTTTTTTTGGAAATAAACCATAATTTAAATCAAAATAATAAATCACACATTCTCAGTAAAACTTATTTTCCAATTTTTTTTTTAAATTAGTACATTTTTCTACCAAATGTAAGTGTGCCTAAACTCGCAAGTCCGCACACATGTAGCATGAGAACTAACACACTCTAGCCTTACAATCAAGTACATAATAAAAACATCTTATCACTTATATCCCTTTTTCAAAACTCATTTCTAAGCAATCTGGGATTAAGGAGTTTGCTTGTTTTCTCACAAAAAGAAAAAACTCCCCTAACCCAACAACTTCCATCTATGGAAGGTTGCTACACACTTGAGTTTCTCGAATTCGTAAAATTAAACTAGTTCTGTGTACAAGAAGTTCAACTCTCGTAGTCTTTTTAGCACAAGTAATAGAAAAGTCCATTTCTTGACTCAATGGCAAAGGGAGCGAGGGGCACGGGCGGGCCGGTGCCCACCTGCTTCTCCATAATTTCTCCTTTTTATATAGTAAATTTTTTCCATAACAAAAAAAGTGCCCACCTAAAATTTTTAAAAACACTTAGAGGAGATGTATTTTTAGTCATTTGCATGTTAAGATACTTAATTTTTTTTAAAATAATTAAAAAAGTACATTTTTAGTCATTTAAAATGCTAAACTTACACAACTAACCTCCTCGGTCTGCTGACTCCCCTCACCAGCCTCACGCCCTTAAGAGTCAACGCCACAGCCACTGCCTCCACTGACCGGTCTACCTTCGCCCTCTAGCATAGCCTCTTGTGGTCTTGTTCTCCAATCAGGGCAAGGAAGGGTAGTTTACGGGCTCACGACTATCGAGTAGCGGCACCCAAAACCCAAAGGTCACGGGCTTACGATGAGACGGACGACAGCTCAATTCTCGACTACGATACCCAACGGTCACGGCAGTCGGAGACTGCTTTGAGGGTGAAAGCAAGGTAAGATTTTCTGATTCAGTGTTGTATCTTAATTCCTTGAACCCTTTCTTTTTTGTTTCAATTTGGAATTTGTTTTGCAACCTACAATTTCCAATTGGAATTCGGGAATTAGAAATTACTGCTAATAGGTTTTTTAACTTCAGAATGAGATTTTTAATTTTTAATTTTTAATTTCAGATTACAAGTGCTGCTTGTGGTGGCAATTAGGAATTGGGAATTAGGAATTAGGGTGGGTAATTGGGATTTTTGGTTTTAGATCGAGAGTTTGGCAATTACTGCTCATGGTGACATTTGAAATTTTAGCATTTGGCGTTTGGGAACTAGGAATTTGGCAATTGGGAATCAGGAATTTGGATCTTTCATCAGTTTCAGTTTCATGGACAAGGTCGAGTATACTGCTCAATTAGGAAGTTCAAATTGGACGAGGTCAACTATATCGAAAAGAAGTTGTTTGATAGTATTAAAAGCCATGTAATTAATTGAACGCTTCCCAAAGATGCCATCATAGCGTTGTCAATTATAGAATGTCATGGTTGATATGACATACAACTAATTTTTGTGACTATTTATGACTATTTATGTCTTAAGATATTTTCCTGACTTCATCACCGAATATAATGAACAGCTTAATGGTACGAAAATTGAAGTGTTGACGCGGTAGTGTCACATGTAGAATTGCAGGCATCCCGACAAAATGACAGCCGTCACCATGGTACGAAGAGTAAATGGATGAATTAGAGACAAGTCGTTGCAGCAATGGCGAGGCCCACAACGCTGGGGTATCCACCTGCTCTTGTCCTCTTACCAGAATGCATTACAATTCCAGGCCAATGCTTTGCTATCCACTAACTGCTGTCCTTTTCCCGGAATTGTCTTCTTTCTGACTTCTTAGTCACAATTACATTATACATTTATAGTAGGAGAGATGCTACTCCTCTAAGTCATTAGTTGCACTCCCCCACTATATCTCTGTTCCATTCAAAAGAATGTAAACACCCCTAACTCAAATTACCACTTGCTATCAAACATAACTTTCAGTTGTAGCTTATAGTTACCGAACATCTAAACTTATCTTTGTTACTCATCCCGCTTGAAAATATTTTATTGATTTCAACAGCTACAATCCCACCTTTTGACCTTCCCGCCCTACAAATCTTCTAATCATGCTTTTTATACGATTAAACATCTAGTTTAACACACATGTAGCCCTGCACATTGCCACAAGATTAATTTTCTTTTTTTGTCTAAAGAAGTACATTCCTCACAAAGGTAGGGTGAAATTAGACAACCATTACGTTACATTTTTTCTTTTATACTTTTTTGGTTTTTCCTTCATTTGTGCATAAATTTCCTGGTACATTTAGATCGTGTAATTTATCCAGTAAGTTTACTTTCAAAATGCGGTTGCGGGATATATTACACGATGTAGTACTTCATACATGACAAGGTCCTGGCTGTTAATTGATTGAATACAGACATTGAGGTGCGTAATCACTTTCTTTAAAGCTTTATTTGTCCTCACTCGAAATCGAGTTTGTTGATAAGTTAAAGACAAATAATCCTCCAGGATACAACAAAGTCTTGGTTGGAATGTGGAATCTACAAACAGCAAACTCGAAAGTTTCCCTTGAAATTCTCTTTAGAGCAATGCAAGTTTTCACTACATAAATTTTACAGAAAAAAAAGGTTGGTAATTGCAGGTGTTCTATAAGAACAAAATCACCTTGGCACTCTACATTTACAAAACCTGATAGGGTGTATTTACACAGATATAACTGTTAAAAAATAGTTGAAAATAACTGCCAAAACTTTTTTTTTGAAATAAAGCATAATTTAAATCAAAATAGTAAATCACACATTCTCGGCAAAACTTATTTTCTATTTTTTTTTTTAAATTAGTCACATTTTTCTACCAAATGTAAGTGTGCCTAAACTCGCGAGTCTACACACATGTAGCATGAGAACTAGCACACTCTATCCTTACTATCAAGTACATAATAAATAACAAATTTTGGCTCTTACCCGGGTTGTAGAAATCTTCCACCAACTCTGTGTATAGTGACAATTAATAGTCATTAAAGGTTTTTAGTGGCTTTTCTTCTAACACTTTCAGTGATATATTCTTTGCAACGCATGGTCTATGTATAGCACCTTCCTTATTTGAATTCTTGAACACCCTGCATTTTGAGCAAGTTCTATTATACATTTTTTCGTTACCATGGGGATGAGTTTGTTGCTAAATCAGTTCTGCACATCCCCAAGAGGAAATGTAGAAGTCTCCAACAATCAATACTTTATTAAGAGAAGAATTGACAACATTTTGTATTGCGAAGGTGGCAGAAATTCTTCTGTTTCAGTAGAGAAAAATCATGGAAGCTTGATGCGAGCAACCAGGAAGACCAAGCCAGTGAAGGGCGTGGTGTCTTGTAGTAATGCACAACCAAGTTCTGCCGAGGAGCCGCATGGTATAGGAATCGTCGAATTTTTCAGAGGGACGAAATTACTCATCACCGGTGCAACTGGATTCTTGGCAAAAGGTATTTTATGCATCTAAAATCCGTCCGCAGCGAGCGGTCCTTGACATGTCGTTAAGTGTCTAAACCATCTTTTTCTGTAATTAACCAGTCTTGCCAATCTCTTTTTTGTTTCACCAACTATTGTCTTCCTTTTCGTGTTATGGTTTGACATGTCCAGTTCTTGTTGAGAAGATTTTACGTACCATGCCAGACGTAGACAAGATATTCGTCTTAATCAGGGCCAAAAACGAGGCAGCTGCAATGGAGAGATTACAACATGAAGTACTTTCTTCACTCCTTTATCTCAGTTTGCTTGTGGTGTAGTCCATGGTATATATCTCACAATAGTATTACGGCTTGTGACTGTTTGACAGATCATAGATGCAGAGGTTTTCAGGTGTCTCCAACAGAAGCATGGGAAATCATATCAAACTTTCATGTTGACCAAGCTAGTTCCTGTGGTAGGAAATCTATGTGAATCTAATCTTGGGATGGACGCAGATTTAGTTGATGTTATAGCAAACCAAGTTGATGTAATAGTGCACTCCGCAGCTAACACGACGTTCGACGAGAGGTTTCTCTTTAAAACTCGTGACATACACATCACCGTGACAACCTCAATACTAATCAAATTACTTGGCGATTTTTTTGTATAGATATGATGTTGCTCTTAACATAAACACAAGAGGACCTTGCCAAATGATGAGCTTTGCGAGAAAGTGCAAGAAACTTAAGTTGTTCTTGCACTTCTCAACAGGTGCCACCTGACATTTTATGAAATTTTAATGCAGAGTACTGCATGCCTTCTGTTTTTGTAGATAGTTACAGTATATAAGATGTTCTCTTGCTTGCAGCCTACGTTAATGGAGAAAGACAAGGACAAGTTATGGAAATGCCATTTCGCATGGGAGATTGTATAGCACGAGAACGTCTAAATACCTCTGGAACGCCACAGAGATCAATTCCTGTATTGGATGTCGAAGGTGAAATGAAGTGGGCGCTTGATTTAGAGGAAACTTCTCAAGACAATGAAGTAGGTCAGAAATTCAGAAAGTTGGGAATGAAGAGGTGAGCACTATGATTAAGGGGTGTTGCCACCATCGCAGTGGCCGGGGGAATGGGGGATTAAATTTTGCATCCACCTCAAACCAATGCTCAATGAACCTTAGGTATGAGCCATAGTAGAGGGGCCCTAACTAGCTGCTTGAAGGAGCTATAGGATTTGTCGCCTCCGACAAGACTTGAACCATGTTCACCCCGTGGATGATGGGACTACTAGTAATATTCAACATAAAGATCGTCGTATTACCTAGTACCCAATTTTTCTATCAAAGTTAGTGCCTCATTTTTAGCATAAATGAGGTACTGATTACATGGACTTAAAACTTGGTGTACCAGACAGACAGATGAAGTACTTTTGAACAACAAAATGACACTTTAAGGCAGTTTTTATTTACTTGCAATTGCTATGATGGTTAGGGCAAAGATGTACGGATGGCAAGACACCTATGCATTCACGAAGGCAATGGGAGAAATGGTAGTTGACAATGAAAGAGGACAAGTACCAGTTGTCATAATTCGACCCGGTATCGTTGAGAGCAGTTACAGAGAACCGTTTGCCGGATGGATGGAAGGAAATAGGTATATGGCATACTTATTTTTCTAGTGAAGCATGGCATCTATGGCTATTCTACTTACCATTTCATAAACTTCGTACCTTCTCTCTCTCTCTCAGGCTGATGGATCCACTTATCACGTTATACGCAAAAGGACATATCTCTGGTTTCCTGATGAACCCAAATGTGGTCCTTGATGTGGTAAGTTGGTTTCTGGTTTTACTGCAATTGCATTTTTTGGTCAAAGTACTCGCCAAATTGTATTTCGTTTCGTGGCTACTTCTTGTATCTTAAACTTTTACATGTAGTGATCAAAGTATGAGTGAATATTACAAACGTTTTTTTACTATAAACACCAAAGGCTATACGCAAATATGGAAGTTATACCAAGTATCACCCCTTGGTGAGTAAACTAATTACAAAGATAATGTTCTGGTACCCATACTATTTGTACTTGGATTCAATCGATTGATTATCTAATCATTTTTTTTCTTAGATTTTTTATTTTTAAAATACAACTAAATAGGTGTTAATTAAACTACAATTGTTTAGAAAGTAATCTCCAACCCAATGACCTCTAACCGTCTCACTCTATGACCTCTCTTCCCCTAGCTACTTCATAATTAACTACCTCCCCTTCCGTACATAGCACAAGATTTTAGCTTGTATAAAGAGATGCATTGCCTTGGTGATATGCAATGAATGCTCTCCCTCTCAACTTACTCCAAGCTCCATTGAGTGCTCTCTTAGGTTTAATAACAATTAAAATATTCTTTGCAAGTTTTAAGGCACGTGTCGAACTTGCAAAACATTCGGATTTTCAAAAACTATGATATAATTGACATCCACTTTAAAATTTATTCTCAATTTTTGCACAAGTACTTTTGTTTAGAATTTTTTGTAATCGTACCCATACTGTTGACAAGTCTATCTCTACCTAAAGAGGGTATGATCATCAAAAAATTTCATTAAAATTATTTTAGTTCTTTGTCATTAAATGTCATGCAATTTCACAAAAAAAAAGTTGATTTTTAATAACCTTAGACAAGTTTAAATATTCAAGACTATCATAAAAGGGTTGCGCTAAGGCGTGTGGTTAGAGGTGTCAAAGGGTCGAGCATGGGCCGGCCCAGCCCCGGCCTAGAGGGCCAGAAAAAGGGTCGGGCCATTTAGTGCTTCGGGCCTTGGAAATCGGGCGGGTTGGGCCCAAATCTAGGAAATGGAGGGCCGTCCAGGCCCAAGCCCTAGGCCCTAACCTTAGGGCTAGGCCTAGGGCCGGGCCCGAGCCCTTTTTTTTAATTTTCTTTTTTGTGTTGCAAAAATATTAATTCATGAAATAAATCTAATTGATAGGCCATAAACCATTCAATATTTCTCTCGTGGCTAATGAAGTGCCTTAGAGCTTTGCTTTTACCCTATTTGAGAATATTGATTAGCAACAAAGAGTAATTTTGTTCGCAAAAAAAAAATCTTTTCACAAGAGAAAATGTAACTTTTAGTCATGAAGTTTTTTTTTTTTTTTTTATCTAAACTCAATCATGGATACCAAGAAAACTTTTTCCCATGATATCTCTAAAAAATTTCACTCAAACATACCTCTAGCTTTGCATTTTACGTAGTATTAGGTATCTCATTAGAAGCATGCATCATTAGACCACTTTTACCATGAACTTTTCCATGCTTTCTGGAGCTATGTTCCCTATTTTCATTGTCTAAATTGTGTTGTTTCTAGTTCCTAAACAAACAAACATATATTTTCTCTTCATAATTTCATGAAACTAATACAGAGGAGCCTTGCAAGTAAAAGTAGATAAAGAAGCAGGAACCGTCATCATGAACTGAAAAGAAATGTGCGTGTCCAAAAATTTAAGTAAAAAGAGAAAAATACGAGGTAGAGAGAGAATGAGGCGATAGAAAGAAGGGGAAAAAAAAAACTCAAAATGATTTAGGGCCAGATTTAAGGCCAAAAGGTTAGGCCAAAAGAGGGCCAGAACCGAGCCAAGGGCTGGGCCTTTTTAGGGCTAGGCCAAATTTGAAAAATATTAGGCCTGGCCCAAGGCCCTAAGGGTTAGGGCAAGCACTATTCATCTTTAGGGCCGGATCAGTCCGGGCTGCAGACAGCCCGACCCTTTTGACATCTCTACGTGTGGTGCGGATACAGGCATACAATGCAAGTTGGCAATATGAAGTATGAAACTAATTTAGGTTACATTTATGATCAAACAAGCATATGGTTGATCGAAAAAATGGATCTACAAGTTATATATAAGTCACAAAATGAAGTCATAAGGCATTATTGTAACGTCACTGAAGTGATGGTGAAATTTTTTGAGAGTGAAAGTGAATGTTTTATCACTGATGCAACCTTTGGCAAGCGCGGTAGGTCATGATAGCTAGTTATGGATGAGTAGTCACGCAAGCCATAGGGAAGAGAATACATAATGTACAATATATCAGAGTATGCTTTATCCCTTGAGAGGTTTGTTCTGTTTAGGTAGACATCTCCTAATTAATCCTTAACTTGATCTTAACCGTGACTTGTGGCAGGTACCAGTTGACATGGTTGTTAATGCAACCTTGGCAGCCATTGCAAAGCATGGAGCTGTTGAAAACCCAGAGTTGAATGTGTACCAGATAGTTTCGTCCATCGTGAACCCATTAGTTATCAAAGACTTGTGCCAAATGTGTTACGAACACTTTAGCTCTTCGCCATGGTCAGACTCGAACGGGAGGCAAATTTCTGTATCAAAGTTTAGGCATTTCACGTCGATGGAAGAGTTCTCCTCTCACCTACGCGAAATGGCCATTCGTCGCACTAGGCCAATGCCTATGGCCAATTCAAGCAGGATCACGCCTCAAAGAATGGAAAGTGTCTACAGAAAATCTGTTGAGCTTGGAGTACACTTGGCCAACATATACAAGGGATACACGTTTTATGCAGGGAGGTAAAATTAGTTACGAGTTCTTAAACTGCCATATGCTGATGATAACACAAATCATCTATTCAAATGAGAGACTTTTAGATTTTGGTCACTAGTTTTGGCCCAACCTTGCCTTATTCGATCTTCAAACATAGCTCACACGTGTGACTTGTCATGTAGGTTTGATTGTAGCAACGTTCAGAGATTGATGGATTGCATGTCTGGAGAAGAAAAAAAGGAGTTTGGTTTTGACGTAAGGAGCATCTCTTGGAAAGACTACATCAAAGATATCCATATCCCGGGTCTAAGGAGGAACGTCATGAAGGATAGAGCTGCTAAATGACAATTGACTTGTTTCACAAGGAAGTGAATCGAAGAAATTAAACACTTCATAAAAGGTGTCAATTTCTGAAAAAAAATGTTCTAAATTATCTGAATAAAGGCCTTGGTTATGTATCTTATCATCTACATTTAGTAAAGAATACAAAACCATACGAGATCAGTGGTACTTATTTATCACAAATATCAATAGCAATTAATATGATGATGTATATGCATTGCAATTTCTTTTACTATTGACAATAAAACCAAACATTTTTAAGTTCCAGTTTTTTTCTTGATATATCGAATATACTAACTTTTAATTCGTTAAACTTTGATGATTTCGGATTCTCCTTCTCTAGAGTTTAAATCAGCACTTGATGGATATAATCTCCATGGAGATAAAAGTCCACAATTTTGATCACACTCTTTGGTTTAGCCAAAAAAATAGGACTGATAATGAGATCTAATAAGGTCGAAACCTACTCGTTTGGCACGATCTTTTTAGGGTTGGCAAATAGTTCCCATAAGTCGTAGCCTGAACAAAATTTTGAAGCACCAGCTGCTTCCCATCAATCTTGGGCAACAATATTGAACTCCGACTGTTATAGACGAGCGCCCCCCCCCCCCCCCCCGGTGCGGGCGAACTTTTGCCAAGGTGAGATGCAATTGGGACATTGAGCTCACCGAGACCCCATTTGCACCTACACTGACGAACTAGTGTTGACCCTTAGGTTCACATTCCTAATTTTAATGACTTCAATCCATTATGATGTGTAACTTGTACATTAAGAAATGATTTAAACTCCACCAAAATTGTTGCACATTTTCAAGATCGAAACATCTCGAGCACAACCACTTGAAGTTTGTGGAATATCTAGTCTAGATGTATCCCTTTTATTCCATTGTTATCTTCATTGGGCTCTTAAAGATTACCAGAAAAGGAAAAAAATAAACAAAATCGAGAATATTTGCCTATGGTCTCAAAAGAAAATTTTTCTTAAGGTAAAACCGTTTGACTGTTTCATTCATAGATATTCCAAAAAAAGTAACTGAAAGAAACAGTCAAAACTAAAAGAGTAAACAGTTCGATTCATCAATACATCAGTCTTGGATAACTGACGAAAACAGTCAAAGTGTTAACAAATTGTTGGGCCATTAACAATTGAGTTCGACCATTCTCTTCTACCTACAAAATGATCTTATAGAGAAAATCAGTCTAACAAGTTTACTAATCAGTTCAACTAAAAATTTTCAGTCAAATGCTTTTTTATTCTCCATTAGGTCAACTGTTTTGGGATAACAGTCCAACCATTTTCATTTATATGATAAACAATTCGACTAACTTGTTTTAGTTCGACTCTATTGATTAGTGAAGATATAGTTGAACGATTCCCAATAACAGTTCAGCTGTTGTCTAATCAGTTCGACTGACTTGTGAAAATCAGTTCCGCTGATCATGGAAACAGTTCAATTGAATTGTAATTTGATTTTATCCTTCCGAGAGCTTAACGGTCATTTCTCCTTCTACTGTAAAGGCATATTTTTTTCCTATGAAAAAGTTACTAATTTCTCTTAAAAAACATTTTAAACTTACTTTTTACTCTCTTGCAGAAAAATTCATCATATTCGTTTGAGCTAGAAACATTTGCTAAGATCCATTGAGCTACTCTCTTGGCTAAATTCATTCCTCATGAAGATCTTCCCACCTAAGAAAATTTAGCTCATTTTATTATTTTCCTTGTATATATATTCATCAAGGATCAGAGCTTACGTTATTTCATTGTTCAGTTGTAATCACATATTTCAATTGAAACTGTTTGTAAGCTTTGGATAGTCTATTCTATACTATGGTTTGAGCTAACACGAGGCGCTAGTTTAAATAATGAAAGGCTGGAGCAGGTTTCCCTTTTGTGAAGTGCTCGAGGACTGGACACAGGCAGCTGCAACCAAACCAGCATAAATCTCTGTGTATTTTTTTTAACGTAGTTCCTTTTATTCTGCAAAGTTTTTATTTGTATATTGTTCTTTGCAAACACTTATTCATCCCCCACTCCTCCCTTCCTTCCTTCCTTCCTTCCTTCTAGGTGTATTTAATGACCTACAATTAAGTGGAGCTTAGATCTTCCATGCTTTCTATAAGAAAGTAAAAAAGCGAAAAACTTTTCTTTATGTGTTCATCCCACAAGCTTGAAATAGGCCAAAAGCCCGATCTAGATGCAAGCCGAGCTTGGGCATGACTTACCAAGCTCGATAAAAAAAAGGTTTAAAAGTGTCATGCAGGATCGAAATATTATTTGGGTCAAGCTTGGAAGGGACTTGAACACAGAAAGAAAAAAAAAACTCAAAAATATATTATAAAGCTCACTACAGTATTCTTGGCTTCTGAAAGACTAGAATGACATAAATAAAATATCACCTAAACATTCATTCAAGTACTCCGTACATAACTTCATTACTCTAAAGCTTATGATTCATGGGGGAGGCAAAAGCCCTTTATATGGCAAAGCCTTTGAATTTCAATGTTTGGACTTCAACTTAAAACAACACACGTACTAGCCACTTTGCCTCTTGTAAGTTCACCCGTGCACAGCATGTGTCGTCTTCTTATTTCAATATCATAATATATATATCTCCCGCTTGTAATTCGATTCTTAGTGAGTTCAAAGGGTGTAAAGAGAGTATAAATAACACACGAAATGTACTGAAAATCAAGTTTGATCAACAAGAAAATGTGTGAATCACTTTCTCTCTTTCCTTTTCTTATCTTCCTCCTCTATATTCTCCCAAACTTCTCTTTCAATTTTCCCTCCAAATTCTTCATATCAATTTTGCCTCCACGATTCCAAAGCTACGTAAGGCACAGTACAAACTCAGGTGTTTGTTACAAGTAATGGATTCGATGGCGGTACTTGTGACGGAAAGTTTGGTGGCGGTGGTTGTGATAAAGAATGTGGACATGCAAGAAGCTTCTCGTCCACATGTAAGGCAATGGCGTTTCAGAGGATGGTGGTCTAGACATTTAAGGCGAAGATGAGGGGAACTGATATTAGTGATGGTTTTATTCTGCTTGTTATGAACTTTGTGTACATGCGATGGGTCAGGAGTGTAGTAAGCCAAAAACTTAAAAGAGTGTCAGTGTAGTTGCCCTTTCAATTTGACGGTGGGGGAGGACAAGTAAGAAACAAAAAAGCCAAGAGAACTAACACTCTCGTACCGACAAATGATGCTAATTTAAAGTGGGTTAGTTTAATTTTAAAGTTGTTCACCAGTCTCATCCTCAAAAAGAAACTATTAGTAAGAACTGACTCGTATAACTTCATTCAAAAATGCAACTAGCTATAAAGTATAAATAAGATCATTAACAAAAGCATTCAGAGAGTATATTTTTACCTAGAAAATAACGCTATGCCATTAAGAGTTAAATCACATGCTGGATTTACTAAATATAATTTATGCTAAATCCACGTTTTCGTGTCACTAAAGGTGAAGAGTGTTCCTAGTACACTGCTAGCAACTTATGAGTGCTAATTTAAGTATACACAAAATGGGTGTGAATTCTACTCTGGCCTTTTAGAGTTGATCCTAAAAAATAAAACGGCAATCTCTAAAACTTGAACCAACAAATAAATGTCCCAAACATATATGGGCAGCCTTTCGTCTAAGAGCTTCTTTCACCCAGTGGAGGGGCGATTCTCGGTGTCACACCCCTTGTAGTACCTCTTCTGGTCACTCACCCCCTTCCACCCCCGACCCCTTCTTCCTAATCAACCACCTTCTTTGATTCACAGTTGTTTGCGCTGCTGGGCAAACTCACTATCGATCGGTGCGCCGGCGGCACGATCGATTAAAAGTGCGGGATCTTTTTTGCCCCTCGGGCCTGGGGACTTCCCTGAAAGCGAGAAACTTCGACGAACAGATGAAAATCAGATGTAAAAGACTGCGCGCCCATAAATGACAAAGAGAGCTTCGATTGATAGCAAATGTTTACACAACAACGTTTCCAAGTCTGGAAACTGAACTTCCTATCGATGGCAGCAAAAGCCTCTAAACTAAAGAAAGAAAAAGACTAATTTGTCTAGTTGATGATTGATTGTGTGTGTTTTGCTTCTTCTTTGACCCACTATATATACTAGAAGCTTTGTAGAAAATAACTACCATTACAAGAAACTATCCACTCTACCCACTTAGAAAATAACTACCCACTAATAAGTAACCAACCACACTTATCCCTTATCAATAGGGACACATTTTCAGAAGTTGGTTTCTTTCACTTCTTGAATCTTCCATTATCTCTTCAGAAATAATAAAAAGTAAATGTCATTTAGTGGCATTTAATCAAAGTGAACTTATTAGTGAAAAATATATTTTGTGGTGCAAACATTGCCCCCTGGCTCAAGCAATTGCGAAGAGTCATGTCTTTAAATTGGTAGTATTTTCACAATATCAATAGACTTTCACGATCGATATATAGCCTTTCACGATCGATAGCCTTTCATTATCCATAGCCTTTCAAAATCAATAGCCATGTACGATCGATAGCCTTACACGATTGGTAGCATTTCACGATTAACAATCTCCCACTATCGATAGGCTTGAATTTTTCACTATCGATTGTGAAGAGTCATATCTTTAAAAGGGAAAGTATTTTTTTCACTATCGATAGACTTTCACGATCGATATATAACCTCTCATGATTGATAGCTTTTCGTGATCGATAGTATTTCACGATCGATAGGCTTATATTCTTCAAATTGACAGCATTTCGCTATCTATTAGCCATCGATTGGCTTTAGCTCTCCATATTCCAGTGTCAATGACCATAGTTGGTCAAGCCACTAAACAAACCATGACCATTTTTGGTCAAGCTACTAACCAAATGAAAATCATTTTTGGTCAAGTCGTTAACCCAATCAGCATATAAAATGGCTATTTTTTTTAATTCAAAGTGTATGGATAAAAATAAAATAAATAATATTTGACTATATTTACAGTTCTTAATAACCATTGAATTAATACTCTACCTTGGTGTGCTCCACAAACCCAAATAGGGTATTTTTCTCCAAAAAGTATAACACCGATTGGCTCCCAAAATACATGTTCTTCATCATTTTTCATGGTGTCAAAAGCTTCAAATTCACCAACAGTGGAGAATTTTAAATCGACAGCTACGGTTGGCTAGCTATACACGCCGCACGAAAAGGGCTCTTTTTTGCTTTCAGCCAATATAGGCTTGCAAACTTGCCCCCCAGTCATATCGATTAAATCTCCTTTTGATATATCAATCGCATATGAGAATGAACATGGTTGTTCAACTTTTTCAGCCATTTCTGGCACGATATCGATTTTACAAAAATTATTTACACCACTTTTGGTGTAAGCTTTAGCCAGTTGTATAAATACATTCAAATGATTTCCCCACGATAAGCACTTTTCACGCAATTTATCGAATAACTCACTTGAATTGTCTGGAGATAACACTTGAAGTTGGCTATTTTGCAACGACTCTTCTTGATAGTTAGTCGTGCAATTTTTAGTAACCATGAATTGGTTGATTTCATCTTTAAAATACTGTTTTGTTTCAGCCATGTTTGGCATTATCTTATTTTCATTATCCAAAGAATAACTATCGGCTTCTAAATTTTCACCCCTAACAAATGTGGAAAGAAGCAATTCCACTTCTTTTCTCATCCATCCAACTCTATGAATCAATGCCCAGCATTCTTTTAATTCATCCTTTACATCCTCTAAAAAGGATGGATGATCTATTTCCATCAAGGTTTTAATATAGTTTTCAAACCGATGTAATTCATTGGAGGTATCTACCAAAATCAATGATATAATAGACTGACCATGGTTTGCATCAATGCAATCCATTAGATCATACCAAAATTCCATTAAATCATCCACTGTCGACTTCATATAAAATGAAAGAGACAATGGTTTAAAATTTCTAGGCACTAATGATGCCGAAGTACGGCATTTCATCAAATTTACCCAGAAATCGGCCCTTAATTCATCAAATCGGGCCTGAAATTCCAAGGAATTGCTTGGAAACATATTGTTGGCATTTCCCACTTTCAGGTACAAGGTCCCACCGGGCGTGCCAATGTTTGCGCTGCTGGGCAAACTCACTATCGATCGGTGCGCCGACCGCACGACCGATTAAAAGTGCGGGATCTTTTTTGCTCCTAGGGCCTGGGGACTTCCCTGAAAGCGAAAAACTTCGACGAACAGATGAAAATCAGAAGTAAAAGACTACGCGCCCATAAATGACAAAGAGAGCTTCGATTGATAGCAAATGTTTACACAACAACGTTTCCTGAACTTCCTATCGATGGCAGCAAAAGCCTCTAAACAAAAGAAAGAAAAAGACTAATTTGTCTAGTTGATGATTGATTGTGTGTGTTTTGCTTCTTCTTTGACCCACTATATATACTAGAAGCTTTGTAGAAAATAACTACCATTACAAGAAACTATCCACTCTACCCACTTCGAAAATAACTATCCACTCTACCCACTTAGAAAATAACTACCCACTAATAAGTAACCAACCACACTTATCCCTTATCAATAGGGACACATTTTCAGAAGTTGATTTCTTTCACTTCTTGAATCTTCCATTATCTCTTCAGAAATAATAAAAAGTAAATGACATTTAGTTGCATTTAATCAAAGTGAACTTATTAGTGAAAAATATATTTTGTGGTGCAAACCACAGTATACAAATCTCTTTTACCTTCGTAGCTAACCATAAGTCTATGTTCACATCCTTTTATAACGAGACCAATTACTTGCAGGAATCTTGCATTTCTTGGCGTAGAAAGTCTGTCTCAATCCATTTACGACAAAGTCTGACTCATCCATTAACAAAGTTTCACTCATGTCTCCCAAGATGTAAGCCACTCTCACCCTTTACCAAAACTTCTAGCTTAATTTACCCATTATTTTCTACCCCGTACCTTGCCCTTACACTACAAGAAAAAAGGCTTTTAGCGACGGGAAAATCCGTCGCTAAAAGCCTAAAATCCGTCACTAAATGTT
The DNA here is from genome assembly GCA_033065855.1 of Escallonia rubra. NCBI lineage: Eukaryota > Viridiplantae > Streptophyta > Magnoliopsida > Escalloniales > Escalloniaceae > Escallonia > Escallonia rubra. The sequence goes on from JAVXUO010000780.1 coordinate 155,105, forward strand.
TTAGCAACGGATTTACCGTCGCTAAAAGTCCCTCGTATAAAAGCCCGTTACTAATAGTTTGGCGACGGAATTTTCAAATCCGTCGTGTAATATTTGACTTTTTGCGACAGATTTATTTATTAATTAGCGGCAGAATACCCGTCGCTAATTATATTTTACGTATTTTAATTTATTTTCTGTTTTGTTAAATTAGCGACAGAAGAAATGTTTTAGCGACGGAATATTCCCTCGCTAAAAAGCTGATAGTAGGAACACTTTTAGCGACAGAATTAATCCGTCGCCAAAAGTAAAAAAAAAATTAAAAAAAAAATTCTATTACCCAGACCTGTAATAAAATTTTCATTTCTCAACAACAACGCGCAATAATCAATACACAAAGAAATATATATAATCAATCATAAAAAATGAAAAATACTCATTATGTACAAGCCGGGAACCGGATACAGCCGGTTAGGGGAGGGGAGAAGAGTATAAGCCGGGCACGGGGGGGGGGGGGGGAAGTTGGGAATGGGCACAAGAAGAGGCTCATCAGGGGTTGCCGAGTCCCGGATCTGGATCCTGCTGATCCGGGGACGGCTCGGCATGTCCAGCAGCGGTACCCTGCTGATCCTGCTCCTTGATCATCCTCAACACCACCGTAGCAATGCGCTGGATCTCCTCGTCGTCCAACGGACGCCAAGGAGCCGGTGTTTGTGGAGGGCAGCGGGGGGTGAGGACGCTCCTATCACGGCACGAGTAGTCGTGCTAGGCAGGCCGCGTATGCGGCCTTTTGGCCGATTGACGACCTCCGGCGTATCCAGCCATCGCTTCAACGCCCCAGTACTCGCACCCGTACTAATGGACGCTGATGGCTGTCCGGACTGCTACTCGGACCCCTTAAGCTGTTCATACGAGGCCTACAAAAACAGTGATTTAACGATATGTTAGGGCATTAATTAACGCAACAGCATTGAGGATAGAAAGACAAAAAATTAACAACTTAAACAAATTGACTCACATCGATCCGCCGGGCAATATCTGAAATATAGTCGCCCGCCTGATGCGCCTCGTCCTTATTCTTCTTCCGCACGTGCGTCTGACTATACGTCAGAGCTACGACGTCATCCTCCTCTAGATCCGGGTGCTCGACCGTATTCATGTGTCGGACTATGTCGTGTGGCACCGACCCCCCCCCCTATGTGCGTCGGATATCTGTTCTGTCTGTTCTCGGCCCCGCTCTTACTCCTGGAGTCCCAACCTGGATCCGTAGCCCACCGATCTATCATCTCCCCCCATATAGTCGGAGATCCAATGTGGGGGATATCTCGTCATCTCCGTCATCGGGGCACCCTCGGGCAGCATCTTCTTCGCCCGGTCCCGTGCGTCGTGGAGCCATCGGCGATAATTCTTGCCGATGTAAGCAAATAAGGCCTGCTGCCCCAGTGCCTGCTGATCAGGCGAGTCAAACGTGAACCCCTCCTATAAGGCATTCAATAACACAAATTAACTACAGAAAACAAAATCTAATTAAACAAATACTATCGCAGAAAAAAATACTTCACCGTACCAGCCACTCCTCCCATAGGGACTCCCTCGCAGCGGTATCCCAGTCCTTCCAGTACAGGCGTGGCTCGAAGAATCGACCCTTCACAAGAACGCCGATCTTTGTCCTCGCCTAATTCTCCAGGATCATGCCAAGGAAGTAAATAAATAAATTAATACAATTCAAATATAAATTAACACCCCAAAATTTTAAATATAAGGCATGATGTGATTTTTTTTACTTACAGGCCCTCCTGGGTGAGCGTAACTCTCTGTTTACGCTGGGGGTCGATGCGTACCCCGTGTGTCAGACCACGCCCTCGTCGAGATCCTACAAAACATAAACATTAATACAGTTCAAATATACTTTAAATCAAAGGCTAGCGAAAATGTACTAAACACCGTTATCAACTATACCTGATGTAGAACCCACAGAAGAAAGAGAATCAACGCGCGTGTGGGATGAATCTGCGTCGGACTGGGGCTGGGGCGACGGCTGGGGCTGGGGTGATGGGTTGATTAGGACTAATTAGGGTTATTTAGTCCTAATTAGGGTTGATTAGGCTTAATTGGGTTATGTTAGTATAAATTACGACTAATTAGGCTAACTATAATCAATATGCGCGTAATTGGGTTCATTTGGGATAATTACAGCTAATTTGATTTCATTAGGTTTTAGGGTTAATTAAAACTAATTAGGCTCGTTAGAACTAATTAGGGTTAATTGATTAATTAAAATATTGTTAATCATGACTAATTAGGGCTAATTATAGCCAGTGCTGGAGCCACGATGAGATTCCAGGGGGTGCATGCTAAAAATGTCGCGTTAACCTAAATTCAATGCACAGTCAACAATCTCAATTACGACACCTACAGACACGTGTCATAGTCCTCCGGACACTACAAGAAAAGAGGGAATTAGCAACGGACTTTTAGCGACGGACTAAATTCCGTCGCTAAAAGTCGTTTCAGAGACGGAAATAACCGTCGGTAAAAGTCCGTCGGTAAAACGATTTAACAACGGAATTATTCCGTCGGTAAACACACCCGTCGGTGAAAGTAGGGTTTTCCCGACGGACTTTAACCGACGGGTGTGTTCCGTCGGTAAAAGACTTAAAAAGATCAGATCCCCTTTCTTTTCTTTCTCCCGTTGCTCTCTCTCTCTTTCTTTCTCCCGTTGCTCTCTCTCTCTTTCTCTCTCTCTCTCTCCCTCTCTCTCACCGGCGATATTGCTTCTGTCGCCATCCCCGTCAACCTAGCCCCGGACGGAATAGAGCCTGCCACCGCCACTGCCGCCCATCTTCAAAACCGAAGGACCGCCGCCACCACTGCCGCGCTGCCACCACTGTCGCGCCGCCACCACTGCCGCGCCGCCACCACTGTCGCGCCGCCACCACTGCCGATCTGCCACCACTGTCGCGCCGCCACCACTGCCGCGCTGCCACCACTGTCGCGCCGCCACCACTGCCGATCTGCCACCACTGTCGCGCCGCCACCACTGCCGGTCTGCCACCACTGTCTGCGACGGGTATGGGCTTTTATCCAGAATACCTGTTGTTGCCGTGTGGGCTGAAAGTCTTAGCCTAACTATCAAATACTTTCCGGCCTCTACTTTCAATGTCTAACGTGGGTCACCATAAGGCCCAATCTGTTTCTTACTGTAACTTATTTGGTTGTTGGTCTTCGAAATTTTGTTATTCGGGTAGCAGTAGTATATTTGTAGCGCCCTTAGTATATGCTTCAAGGTTAAACAAAGGTTAATTGCCTTGTCGGTGTATGTAGATGCATGCAACCGTAGGATCCCTCTTGTGGACTTAGTAGAAGAATCTACGCAATCCCTTGACTGGCCGGCCCATTGAAGTCATTTGGGATGTCTCAGTATATTCCCCGACAAAGTCACAATATTCACGCATGATATCGTCATAAATAATTCGTTCTTAAAAGTTGAAAATTTGACGAAGAAGTATGAAATGAAGCATTGAAGCAATGTCATAAGTGGGAACCACGTACACTCGAGTCCGACTTTTGTTACACTTTTATCTTTGTTGACGAGATATGATAGGTGGTTACCGTTAATGACGTTCGAAAAACTCCCGTAGCGAATAAAAATAAGAAATCTTCTGAAGTAAAAAATGGCTGCATAGGCCAGCTCTCTCTCTCAGTACTAAGTCAAGGCTTGGAGAAGTATTTGTTCTTTCTAACTGCACCCTAAACCCTAAACCCTAAACCCTAAACCCTAAACCCTAAACCCTAAACCCTAAACCCTAAACCGAACCCTAAACCCTAAACCCTAAACCCTAAACCAAACGAACCCTAAATTGAACTAATTGAACCCTAAATTGAATGCCTCAAATCAACCGAACCCTAAATTGAATCAATAGAGCCCCCTAATTGAACCCTAAATTGAAGCAATTGAACCCTAAATTGAATGCCCTAATTGAATCGAACCCTAAACTAAACTAATTGAACCCCTAATTAAACCCTAAATTGATTGTCCCAATCTAACCGAACCCTAATTGAACCCTAAATTGAATGCCCTAATCCAACCGATGCCTAAATTGAACTAATTGAACCCTAAATTGAATGCCTCAAATCAACCGAACCCTAAATTGAATCAATAGAACCCCCTAATTGAACCCTAAATTGAAGTAATTGAACCCTAAAATGAATGCCCTAATTGAATCGAATCCTAAATTAAACTAATTGAACCCCTAATTAAACCCTAAATTGATTGCCCCAATCTAACCGAACCCTAATTGAACCCCAAATTGAACCCCCTAATCCAACCGAACCCTAAATTGAACTAATTGAACCCTAAATTGAATGCCTCAAATCAACCGAACCCTAAATTGAATCAATAGAACCCCCTAATTGAACCCTAAATTGAACTAATTGAACCCTAAATTGAATGCCCTAATTGAATCGAATCCTAAATTAAACTAATTGAACCCCTAATTAAACCCTAAATTGATTGCCCCAATCTAACCGAACCCTAATTGAACCCCAAATTGAATGCCCTAATCCAACCGAACCCTAAATTGAACTAATTGAACCCTAAATTGAATGCCTCAAATCAACCGAACCCTAAATTGAATCAATAGAACCCCCTAATTGAACCGAACCCTAAATTGAACTAATTGAATCCTAAATTTAATGCCTCAAATCAACCGAACCCTAAATTGAATCAATAGAACCCCCTAATTGTACCTAAATTGAAGTAATTGAACCCTAAATTGAATGCCCTAATCGAACCGAACCCTAAATGAAACTAATTGAACCCTAAATTGAATGCCCTAATACAATCGAACCCTAAATTGAAATAATTCAAGCGCATCGGATATGTGAATTTTGAACATTTTTTTCCCATTTGAACATTGATCATTTGTTTGATAATTTTAGGTTGTTAATTGTGCGTTTTAGAATTGTGATTATTGATCGATGATTTTAGGTTATTAGCTGTGCATTTGAAGTAATTGCGATTATGAATTGATGATTTTAGGTTGTTAATTGATGATTTTAGATTGTTAATTGTGCATTGAGCATTTGAGATATTGAGATTATTGACGGAGGATGGGACCCAATTGGATTGAATGTGTGATTTTTGTTAATTTTTATTGCATTGAGCATTTGAGAATTGAGAATTGAGATTGTTGACGGAGGATGGGACCCTATTGGATTGAGATACCTGTTAGTTAGCGCAGACACGGACACCACGTCTGATCGACGGTGTCCGACATTTAGAAAACAAATTAACGTATGCCGATGTGTCTGGAGGTGCGTGTCGGTGGGCATCGGACACGTGTCCAAAGGCGTCGGACACGTGTCGGTATGTGTCGGACACGTGTCGGTATGTGTCGGACACGTGTCCGGAGGTGTCAGACACTTGTATCGGACACCATATCGACACCCTATATGAGGTGTCGAAATTGAGGTTGTTGAATGTGCATTAAATTTAGGTTAGTTAGGTTAATGCGACATTTTTAGCATGCACCCCCTGGAATCTAATCGTGGCTCCAGCGCTGGCTATAATTAGCCCTAATTAGTCCTGATTAACAATATTTTAGTAAATCAATTAACCCTAATTAGCTCTAACGAGCCTAATTAGTTTTAATTAACCCTAAGAACCTGATGAAATTCAAATTAGCTGTAATTACCTCAAATTAGCCCAAATGAACCCAATTATGCGCATATTGATTGTAGTTAGCCTAATTAGTCATAATTTGCACTAACATAACCCAATTACGCCAAACTAGCGCTAGTTAGGACTAATCAACACTACTCGGCACCATCAAAACCCTAATTAGGACTAAATAACCCTAATTAGTCCTAATCAACCCTAATTAGCTATAATTATTCGAAACTAGCCCTCATTAACATTAATTAGCTCTAACATAACCCAATTAAGCCTAATTAGCCCTAATTAGGACTAATCATCACTACTCGGCACAATTAAACCCTAATTAGTCATAATCAACCCTAATTAGCTATAATTATCCGAAACTAGCCCTCATTAACATTAATTAGCCCTAACATAACCCAATTAAGCCTAATTAGCCCTAATTAGGACTAATCAGCACTACTCGGCACAATTAAACCCTAATTAGGACTACATAACTCTAATTAGTCTTAATCAACCCTAGTCAGCTATAATCATCCGAAACTATCCCTCATTAACATTAATTAGCCCTAACATAACCCAATTAAGCCCAATTAGCCCTAATTAGGACTAATCATCACTACTCGGCACAATTAAACCCTAATTAGGACTAAATAACCCTAATTAGTCCTAATCAACTCTAATCAGCTATAATTAATAATCGTGTCTTGTTCCCTAATAACCCAGTTAGCCCTAATTAGCCCTTGTACATCCCATAATTACTCCATGTTGCCCAGAGATGGTTCAATTACTCGTTGTTTACAAACCCTGCCTTCTTTATATTAATTGTTGTTTTGAGAAGTCCATTGGCAACGAGATGGTTCAACTCGTTGCCAAGGAGTTCTATTTAATGTGGAATTGATAACATATGCAACGATCATTCTGCAGTTTTGATATTTTAGAAAGATTCTTGCATATCTTATCAATTTCTGAACACATACATGCATAAAAACCCTTAGTTCCCGGTCATACGTTAAAGCACCGCGGAAAGGCCTCGTGGTTCGGATGTCACCGTAAGCTTTTGCCACCGGGCCATCAGTTTCGTAGGCAGAAGGATAAATTTGACGGGACAATCGAGCGTGAGGTTGTCACGCTGGACTACCCATCTGGTGAAGAAGTACTCTCACACCTGGAGGCACTTGATACTGACATACCACACGGTAAGGGTGTGCCGGATCAGAAGATTGCAGGGTTCGGGAAATAGCACAACTGGAGAAAATTTTGTATCTTCTGGGAGTTAGCCTACTGGAGGACGCTCGTTATCCGAAACAACATGGATGTGATGCATATTGAGAAGAACGTTTTTGATAATGTGTTCAACACAGTGATGAATTTCAAGGGCAAATTGAAAGATCACCTTAAAGCGAGAAGGGATCTACAACAGTTGGGTGTACGCCGTGAATTGCATCCTCGGACAGTCAGTGGGAGGACCATACTTTCGAAAGCACCTTACTGTCTAGACAAGAAACAAGTGGAGAAGGTCTGTCAGTGGGTTAAGAATTTGAAGCTTCCGGATGGGTTTGCGTCCAACATATCCCGTTGTTGCAATGTTTCGGAATGCAAGTTCCAAGGGATGAAGAGTCACGACTGCCACGTATTCATGGAGAGATTCATTCCTATTGCCTTCCGGGGACTGTTGCCACGGGTTGTTTGCGAGACTTTGACTGAATTATCTCATTTCTTTCGAGATATATGCTCTTCTACGATCCGGGTGAGTAACATGGAAGTGCTTGAGAAGAACATTGTGGTGACGATTTGCAAGCTGGAGAAAATCTTCCCACCTTCGTTCTTTGATTCAATGGAGCATCTGCCTATTCACTTGGCATATGAAGCTAAGATGGGTGGACCCGTGCAATATCGGTGGATGTATCCCTTCGAGAGGTAATCCTTAAATTGTTACAGTTGTTCGTTTACACTTAATGCGACATCTGTTATCATTGATATTCCAGCTAACTCGATTTCATGTTCCATTTAAAGAAAACAGTCTGTAATAAGGCTCGGGTTGAGGGCTCAATTGCGGAGGCTTACGTAATGGAAGAACTTGTAAACTTTTGTAGTCAATATTTCAGTTCGGATGTTGGTACAAGGTTAAATCAACTAGGCCGAAATGATCCCGGAGCAAGCACAAATTTGGAAGGGCAATTGTCAATATTCAAGCAGTCAGGTAGTCCGTTCGGCCGAACGTATACTCGATGGCTAACAGATGAAGAGTACAGTGCTGCAACAATATATGCCCTTCTAAATTGCGATGAAGTTTCGGCATTCGTTGAGTAAGTTAAAGTCTTAATTCACTTACATTGCTGTACATAATTGAAAGTGTGTTAAGCGAGTTAAATGCATATTGGTTTGCAGTGAGTTCGATGCGGAATCTTTAATCACTGATCCCGCTGGACTTGAATCTCATCGGAAATCACAATTTGTACAGTGGTTCAAAATCCGTGTAAGATTATTTAACGAAATTATATTATGTGTTATATACAGTTCTGTGGCCAATTAGTATACTGATTTATCCTTAATTTTTACCGTCATCTACAATAGGTTCAGTCAATGGATAGACCAGTGGCCTCCTGCTTGAAATTACTAGCCGAAGGCCCTAACAAACAAACATCCTGTTACGGAGGCTATATCATCAACGGGTTTAGGTTTAACGTAAAAGATGATGACCGAACAAAACAAACCCAAAACAGTGGAGTCTTGGTCAACGGCGACTGTTATGCCGAGAATTGCATGGATTTTTACGGAGAGCTAGATGAGATTGTTGAGCTAACATATCTGGGTTCCCAAAACCGCCTGGTAATGTTCAAGTGTACGTGGTTCGATGTCACATGCAGCAGAGGAATCCGTGTTAGCTCTCAAGGGATTGTAGATGTCAATGTCAAGTCAAGACTTGCATCAGACGAGCCCTTTGTGTTTGCTAGTCAAGCTGTACAAGTCTTTTACGCGGAGGACGTCGCCAATCCCAAATCTCATTGGTATACAACTATCAAGTCCAAGAAATTGCCCGTGACATATGACAGTGAGCTAGACTCCTTTCAAGCCGACCAACCACGTGTCTTGTTCCCTGTTGAGGTCAACAACGAGGAGGACGATCTTCCTCTTCCAACAACACTTCTTGTGGGAGAAGAAGTCGTAGATGATGACGCGGAAGATGTTGAAAGTGTTGGAGATGATGTGACCGAGTCTACTGATGAAGAGGATGAATTAGAAGATGAAGAGGACGACGAGTCCCACGAAGAAGAGGGCGACGAGGATAGTGATGAAGATGATTCGCAAACTGAAAATGATTGACTTGTAATGTTGTAACATCACGGGAAAAATGTAGTAACATTTTAGAACTTGGTGTTTATTGATGTGTTTTTGCACATCCGTTCATATATATATATATAGTGCCGATGATGATTTATGCCTAAATTATTGTTTTTCACGTGTTAATGTCTTTGTATATAATCTATATGAAGTCAGATATGGATAGGATACGGGCTAGTCGTGGCCGGGCTGGACGCCGAGCTGCTTCCTCCCTTAGTCCCACCTCGTCATTGCCTACTGATGACGAGGCACAGAGTGATCGCGGACAGCCATCGGGGGCCCAGCCCAGCCGTCGCCCGCCCACCGTCGCCCCAGCCACAGCCATTGCCGTCGCCCCAGCCGTCTCCATCTTCCGTGGGTTCTACCTCAGGTATAGTTGATAACGGTGTTTCGTACATTTTCGCTAGCCTTATATTTGAACTGTATTAATGTATGTGTTTTGTAGGATCTCGACGAGGCCGTGGTCCGACACGCGGGGTACGCATCGACCCCCAGCGTAAACAGAGAGTTACGCTCACGCAGGAGGGCCTGTAAGTACTAAAAATATCACCTCATGCCTTATGTTTAAAATTTTTGGGTGTTAATTTATATTTGAACTGTATTAATTAATTTAATTACTTCTTTGGCAGGATCCTGGAGAATATGGCGAGGACGAAGATCGGCGTTCTTGTGAAGGGCCGATTCTTCGAGCCACGCCTGTACTGGAAGGACTGGGATGCCGCTGCGAGGGAGGCCCTATGGGAGGAGTGGCTGGTACGGTGAAGTATTTTTTTCAGCGTTAGTAAATGTTAAATTACAGTTTGTTTTATGTTGTTAATTTGTGTTATTGAATGCATTACAGGAGGGGTTCACGTTTGATACGCCTGAGCAGCAGGGACTGGGGCAGCAGGCTTTCTTTGCCTACATCGGCAAGAATTACCGCCGATGGCTCCACGATGCACGGGACCGGGCGAAGAAGGCGCTGCCCGCGGGTGCCCCCACATTGGATATCTCACCGTGTATGGGGGGAGATGATAGATTGGTGGGCTGCATCCAGGTTGGACGCCAAGAGTAAGAGCGGGGCTGAACAGACAGAACAGAGATCCGACGCACGCGGGGGGGTCGGTGCCACACGACATCGTCCGACATATGAACGCGGTCGAGCACCCGGATCTGGAGGATGAGGTCATAGCTCTGACCTATACCAGACGCACGTGCGGAAGAAGGACAAGGACGAGACGCACCAGGCGGGCGACTATATTTCAGATATTGCCCGGCGGATCGATGTGAGTCAATTTATTTAAGTTAATGTTTTTTTTCTATCCTTGTCTGGTTCGTTAACTAATGCCCTAACATATCGTTAAACCACTATTTTTGCAGGCCTCGTATGAACAGCTAAGGGGGTCCGAGCAGCAGTCCGGACAGCCATCAGCGTCCACTAGTACGGCTGCGAGTACTGGGGGGTTGAAGCGATGGCTGGATACGCCGGAGGTCGTGAATCGGCCGAAAGGCCGCATACGCGGCCTGCCTAGCACGACTCCTCGTGCCGTGATAGGAGCGTCCTCACCCCCTGCTGCCCCTCCACAGACACCGGCTCCTCGGCCTCATTTGGAGGAGGAGGATATCGAGCGCATTGCTACAGTGGTGTGACGGATGATCGGAGCAGGGCACTGCTGGACCGGCCGCCCCGGCCGCCTCAGCAGGATCCAGATCCGGGACTCGGGAACCCCTGATGAGCCCCTTCCCGTGCCCGTTCCTAGCTTCCCCCCCACCCCCCGCGCCCGGCTTGGACTCTTCTCTCCCCTAACCGGCTATATCCGGTTCCCGGCTTGTACATGTATGAGTTTCTAATAAATATTTTTATAATTGATTATATATATTTCTTTCATGTTTATTGTGCGTTGTTGTTGCGAAGTGAAAATTGTATTACAGGTTTAGGTAATTGAAAAAAAAAAAAAAAATTCAAAAAAAATATTGACTTTTGGCGACGGATTTATTCCGTCGCTAAAGTATTCCTTTCAATTAGTTATTTAGCGACGGAATATTCCGTCGCTATAGAGTTATGTTCGACGGAATATTCCGTCGCTAAACTAATCCGTCGCTAATTCAAAAAAAAGAAAATAAATTAAAATTCTAAAAATATAATTAGCGACGGATATCCGTCGCTAATGAAAAATAAATCCGTCGGAACATCACATATTTAGCGAATTTTTAAAAATTCCGTCGCTAAACTATTAGTGACGGGCTTTTATACGAGGGATTTTTAGCGACGGTGAATCCGTCGCTAATTCTTTTAGCGACGGATTTTGGGCTTTTAGCGACGGATTTCCCCGTCGCTAA